>PVIU01007049.1:0-95615 GCA_004026605.1 Ondatra zibethicus | reverse complement strand
CCTTTAAGAGTTTTAATGGAAGCCTAAAGTTTCCCAGAAGGCTACCCATCCAGGGTTTAGGAAAGTGGAGCCAACAATAACTGGAGAGTGAAGGATGGGGCACAAGTACTAGGAAGGAACTGAAAGTCTGATATGACTGTTGCCCATAAGAGCATAAAACGGGAAATGTATTTAATGAGCTCAACCAAAGAGCTAAGATTTTAAAAGTCATCAAAATGCTACCTGCCTTCTTGCTGTTTATGATAAAATGTAAGATGTGAGATAAAATCCTTTATTAAGAGGTAAGAAAGAAGGTGGGGTATGGTGGCATATATCTTTAGTCCCAGCATTCATAACAGAGGCAGGTGAATCTGAGTCTGGAGCCAGTCTGGTCTACATCGTGAGTATCAGGAGAGCCAGGGATACATAGTGAGCCTTTGTCTTCTCAAAAACAAACAAACAAAGAATCAGAAAAGGTCTAAGCATATGCTTCATAGACTTCTTTCAAGACCAAAGATTTTCTAAGGAATTTGCTAAGAGAAATCCTTGCAGACTCTTTTCTTTATGCAAGATTAATTTTTTCTCTTTAAAAATATTTTAATTAAAATACAATTACATAATTAACCCCCTCCCAAAGTTCTCTCTCATGTCCTCTTCCTTCCATTCCCTCTCAAATTTGTAGCCTTTTTCTTTAATTATTAAGATTCTCCAGGATACTTTTAGTTGTAGCTGAAGAGGAAGTAAACCCTCACACTGCTAAGAAAGTCTAAGCTATCATTTTCTTAGAATGATCGCCAACATGAACTTTAGAAGGTTCAGAAACATACAAAATGGAGAACATTTGCTCCCCCAGCCCCACTTCTTTTTATTCTTCTCTCATATATTACATCCCAACCACAGTTTCCCCTCCCTCCTCCCTCTCAGCCCCACCCCCACCCCCAGCTCTACTCCTCCTCTGTTGCCCTTCAGAAAAGGGCAGGCTCCCAGGGACGTCAACCAAACATGGCTCATATCAGCATCAAACTGTAGTTAGACTAGGTGTCCAGCCACAGTTCCAGAGGATCTGACACACTCTTCTGGCCTGTATAGGTACCATACACACATGTAATACACAGACACATACTTGCAGGTAAATATCCATATACATAATATAATCTCTTTTGACTCCCAACCTTTATTAGGCAAGCAGAAAGGAGAAGATTACATAGGTGTCTCGTGGCAAATGAGAAACAGAACTACAAATGTCTAGGAAGCAGCAGCACTGGACCTAATTAAGGACTTGGCTCACGTGTTCATTTGAATTCTGGAATTTCTCAGATTGGTGACTGCTGCACACTATAAAGTCATCCTAACCCTACCTACAGCCATATGTTTGCTATGTGATGGAGAGGAACAACATCCAGGTCCTGTGGCTGAGGAACGTCACAAAGGAGGACTTGTGCATCTGCACTTCATTCAGAGGACAAGATAGACGCTGGACCTGTTGCTTCATGTTGTAATGAGATAAGACTTTTGATGAAGAGTCCTGTGAGGGAAGAATTAACTTCTCAAGCAGGAAAAATATAAATAATTCATATTTAGAGAGTTGTCTTAAGCAATTTTAAAACATAGCTCATGATTATTTAACCTGCTTCCACTGAGAGGTGAGGTCTGATTAGGGATTCCTTATTACTGAATTTAGGTTTTGTGGCTGACTGATCAATAGAATATGGTTGAAATGATGCTATCTATGCTAAGTTTGGGGCTTGAGCATTAGTCTCTTTCTAACCATATTCTATTGATAGTGTGTATTGTGGCTAGGACAAGTTGGAGTTCTCTGGGAAGAGATATCTCAATTGAGAAAATGCCTCGATACGACTGGCCTACAGGCAAGTCTGTAGGGCATTTTCTTGATTGATGATTGGTGTGGTAGGGCCCAGCCCATTGTGAGCATTGCTAACCCTGGGTAGGTGGTCCTGGATGGTATAAGAAAGCAGGCTCAGTAAACTCTGAGGAGCAGGCCACTAAGCAGCACTCCTATATGGCTTCTGCTTCAGTTCCTACCTCCAGGTTGTTGATCTAACTTCCTTTGAGGGTAGACAGTGATGTGAAAGTATAAACCTAACAAACCCTCTCCTCACCAAGTTTCTTTTCACCACGTTGGTTTTTGTTTTGTTTGTTTGTTTGTTTTTGAGACAGGGTTTCTATGTACAGCCCAGGCTGTCCTGGAATCCTGGAATACACTTTGTAGACCAGACTGACCTTGAACTCAGAGATCTGCTTGCCTCTGCCTCCAGAGTGCTGGGATTAAAGGTGTGTGCCACTACTACTGGGTTTAGTCATGCCATTTTATCACAGTAATAGGAAACTTTAAGTTAGGATGATCACAGAATCAGTCAACTCTCTAGACAGAAAGAGTACAAGGCCAACTTGGACAATACTCAAAAGACTGTCTCAAAACAAAACACCAAAAAATCAAAACAAGGGCTAGAGAGATGGCTCAGCGGTTAAGAGCACTGGCTGCTCTTCCAGAGGTCCTGAGTTCAATTCCCAGCAACCACATGGTGGCTCACAGCCATCTATAATGAGGTCTGGTGCCCTCTTCTCATCTGTAGGCACACATGGAAGGAATGTTGTATACATAATAAATAAATAAATAAATCTTTTAAAAAAAATCAAAACAAACTAAAAAACCCATCAACAAAACCAAAATAATAAATATTAAAAGAAGTCAGGTGAAAAAAAAGCATCTTACTTATAGGATAAAAGAAATCATGCAAGCAGAGAAAATATAAGGAAATATCTAAATTATTTCGAGAGAAGCCTCCACCAACCTAGACTTCTGAACCTCATGAAATTCTCCTTTAAATGTGAAGGAGAAATAAAGATAAAGAAAAGTCAAATAGTATCTTTCAAGAAATTTTAAGTCCTTTAGTAAGAAATGAAACAGATCAGAAACCTAGATTCTAAAATAAGGGCTAAGGAGTGTAACTCAGTGATAGAATACTTGTTTACTACAAGAACCTAGGTTTGATGACCAAAACTACTGAATAAATAAATAAATGAACAAAAGAGAGGAAAATAGGAGAAAGACTAAATGAAGACAATATAAACATTTTTATTCTTAATTTACTAAAATTTATTCTCAATGATAATTAATAATATATTTGATTACCTATGCTAATATGTGAATATATAGATATATATACACTTAAATATAAGTGAAATGATTAGTACTAATGTCTTAGTCACTGTTCTATTACTGTGAAGAGAAACCATGACCAACACAACTCTTTTTTTGTAAGTGTTTTGTTTTGAGACAGAGTCTCTCTACAGAGCCCTAGCTGTCCTGGAATTCACTATGTAGAGCAGGCTGGCCTTGAACTCACAGAAATATGCCTGCTTCTGCCTCCTGAGTGCTGAGATTAAAGGCGTGTGTCACCACGCCTGGCTACAATTTTTTGATAAAGTATTTAATTGGGGGCTTGCTTACAATTTCAGAGGTTTAATCTATTTTTATCATGGTGGCACAAATAGTGCTGGAGCCACAGCTGAGAACTACATCATGATTCACAGGGGATGGAAGAGGCGCACACACGCGTGCGCCCACACATACCGCACACACACGGCCTGAGATCAGACAACCTGAGTTTAATACCTAGGACCCACAAAGTGGAAAGAGAAAACAGACTTCCTTTCTGCAAAACTGTCCTCTGATCTTCACACATGCACTGTGGCATATGTCAACCCCAAGTATATAAATGAGAAACAAAACAACTAAAAACCAAAAACCCAGAAAACCAGATAGAACTACAAGGAATCAATTATTGTAGATGGAGACTTCAACAACCTTCTATCAGAAATGAATAGATACAGTAGGAAAATAAAAATAAAATTGGCAAGAATATAACTGAAATCAATAGTACCATCAATCAACTGGCTATAATTGATATCAAATAACTATTTTATCCAATAACAGTAGCTCAAGCTCACAAAGACCAGTCAGAAAGGCAGACCACATCCTGGGCTACAAAACACACTTGAACAAATTTAAAACAGAAACTAAACAGTGTACTCTTTCATGTCACAGTAAAGTTAAGATAGGAAATACCCAAATATGTGGTCGTTAAAACAACATATTCCTAAAAAAACACATAAGACAAGTAAATAGTATGAGAAATTTAAAAATATTTTAACTTAATCAATATGCAAAAAAATCTTACTGAAACCTGTGAGATACAAGAGAAGCAGTGCTGAGAAGCAAATTACACAATGAAAAGATTTAGAAAAGAAAAATCCAAAGTCAATAATACAAATTTACACCCAAAGAAACTCAAAAAAAAAAAAGGAATTAAACCCAGACTAAGCAGAAGAGAATAAAAATTAGAGGAGAAACTAATGAAATTTAAAGAAAAAATTAAGAAAAAAATCCCCAAAAAACCAAAAGTTGGTTTTGTGAAAAGATAAAAGATATGGCACCAATAACTTCTATCAGAAGTGGTAAAGAAGTCATTGCTACGTGTCATATAGTTAGTAAAAGGATAATGATATTATGAATCCCCTTGTTCCCTGGCTTTGGTGTGGATCTAGGGAAAACCTAGTTCTCCATAGCCGTTTTCATTCTTTCCATATCTAGTCTATCCCCATTCCTTTGCGACTCCCTGCTGACGTAGAGAACCACTCTCTACAAGGGACACATAGTTGTCACACTTGGCTGGAATCCAAAACTGCTCTTTACCAGGGACCCCATAGATGCTACACTTGACTAGAACCCAGAATGGGGAAACAGCAATGAAAGAACAAACACACTTGTGGTTGTTTGAAAGAAAACAGCCCCCAAAGGGAGTGGCAATATTAGGGGGTGTGGTTTTGTTGGAGTGGATGTGGCCTTGTTGGAGGAAGTGTGTCACTGTGGGGGTGGGCTTTGAGGTATCATATATGCTCAAGCCACACCCAGTGTTCAGTTCACTTCCTGTTGCCTGCACAAGATGTAGAACTCTCACCAGTCTCTCCAGCACCATGTCTGCCCTAATACTGCCATATCCCACCCTGATGATAATGGACTGAACCTCTCAAATGTAAGTTCCCCAATTAAATGTTTTCCTTATAAGAGTTGTCATGATTTATAGTGTCTCTTCACAGCAATAGAAACCCTAACTAAGACAACACCCACCCATCAAAGGTGAGGCTAGATATTTATACCCAGAAACATCTCAAACGTCATAACACGAGCTGCCTAGATCCCAGTGGAAACACAAACATGAACAACCAAGACAATACTCCTCCAGCAGAAGTCATCAGACCTTTGTAGTAGGCTCTAAGGACCTTGAAGTGGACATTACTAAATGCCTTAATGAAAACCATGTAAACAGAAAGAGTTGAATGAAATAATGAAAACAACTTAAGCTCTGAAAGTACTATTTAGCAAATAAATAGAATTGCTAAAGAAAAGTCAAGTTGAAATAAAATTCAAAATGAAAAATTCAGGAAGTTAAACAAAAAAACCTCAGCAACAGATGAAAAGACATAGAAGAGAGAATTTCAGGTCTTGAAGACAAAGTGGAAGAAATGGATATGTATATGCACTAAAGGTTATAGGTATTTTACAGCTACCTTGATATATATTTTATAAAATGGGGACACATATGACTTTTGCAAGTGCCAGCCAGTATATGACACACACACACACACACACACACACACACACACACCCAGGTTGATTATCCATTCTCATCAGCTACCAGATTTTACTTTGAATCAATCATTCATTGTCTGGTACCCAAAGTAAAATTCATTTTCACTGCATCAAGGTTTGTCTCCACTAATGATTTTTTTTTTAAACTCAGAAGCTTTTCATCTATATTGTAATGGTGGCTGCCTCATGCTACAAGGCTTCTGAAAGGTAGAAGGGACCATTAAGAAATGACCCAACTAAGCAAGATGAGTATTACTCTAAACTAGGCCAGCAAGCTTTGAATGTTTTCCTATTCTTTGCAACCGGCCCCAGTTCCCCAGCTTTGAGTTCACAGAACCATTACCCAAGTGTTTTTTTTTTTTTTTTTGTGTGTGTGTGTGTGTTTTCTTATTGCTCTGACAAAATGAAAGTTTTATATTTCAAAAGCTATAAAGAATATTTTTAAACCTAGGTTCTACCAAGGTTTACACATGGGCGGGGTTAATTATCAGTAGCAGACAGGAGGAAATGCAGACGTTATGCCTAAGGGCAAACTGCAGCTACTTCCATCCTCTGCTCTTACCTGTGGGGGCCTGCATGGCTGAACTGGGGATGGTGGCAGCATCTTGGGGAACAGTGCTGGTATCCGGTTCAGGGGTGCTGGTTGTTGGTGAGGTGGGTGGTGGGCTCAGCAAAGTCCGAGGTTTCCTCTGTTAAAATGGATGGGAAAAGTTTGCTACCTGTGAATGGTACTTTCCCTTTTCATTTCTCTATTGCTAGCACTCAATATACCCATGAAACAAACATATTTATTAATGGAACCACATTTTATTTACTACTCAGCAACTGGCCCCAAAGTTGTACACACTGAAAGTACTTAGTAAACATTTTCTGTTTAATGCACTTTTTTTTTGGTTTGTCAAGACAGGGTTTCTCTGTAGTAATGCACTTTTATGCTAGATTCAGTATCATAAGAACTCTAAATCTTTTGTAAATTGGGCAGATAAAAGCAGAAAGCATGCTATGGCTTAATATTATTATTTTGTTTCTTTCTCTAAATGGAACTGAACCTTCCGACTCCACCAGATGCTTTTCTCTGCCTCCTCTCTTCAACTTAATAATTTAACAGTCCCCAGTTAGAATTCTCTAAAACTCTGAGATTTTATCTGGCTCACATCTTACAATCTTAAGCTTTCTCTTCAACAGGAAATGCTCTCTTTTTATGTGATAAATTTATGTCCATCTAGGGAGCTCTCTTACTTTTCCTCTTAGCTCCATACTTTGTAAGGTCCATGTGCTATCATTACCTGCTTGCACACTGATGCTCCCTATTGACCTAGAGCTCCGTGAAGGTCTGAGTGCCAATCCTCACATGACACCTGACATATAAGTATTAACAAATGTTTATCATGAAGCATACAGTATAGATTACCAAAAAAGGGGGTAATTAAGAATATCTGAGAGAAACCTATTATTGTTAGTATTTTTTGCTAGAACTCAGAATGTTTCCAGAAACAGTTTCTAAAAGCCTTTAGGTATACGAGGAAAACAACTATTACCAAGATCCAAAAATCATCTTTCACAAAGTATTTGTGTAAGGTACACTGCTGTATAAATCTGTCTGCCCTCTAAGGACACATAATTTAATCTAGCGAGATCTGCTGATGGCAGTGGTCATACATCAAATGGCTTTACACGAGGAAGTCATCATGCAAAACCCTTATTAGGAATGGACATATGCTTACAATATCAGATACTCCTGAAAGTAGAATTCCATGTAAGTAGGAAGTCATGATAGAAGGTAAATAAATACAAGTTCAATTTCAATGAGTTGTTACTATGATTTCAGGGTCCCTCAAAGAGCGGCCTGGTGATCTGAGTATCGGAATGTTGTATAAGAAAGCAGAAATATGGAAGTTATCATTAGCACTTTAGATAGGTGTGATTACATGTATTACACAGATTCATGCATTAACTTTGATTTGGGATTCCCGTCTGTATGCTATGAATATGTTTTATTACCATTGGTTAATAAAGAAGTTGCATCAGCCTATGGCAGGGCAGAATATATGCAGTCTGGAAGAATACAGAGAGAGAGTAGGAGGAGTCAGGGAGACACCATGTAGCTGTCTAAGGAGACAGACACCAGAACTTTACTTGTAGGCCACAACCTTGTGGTGATACATTGATTAATAGAAATGGGTTAATTTAAGATATAAGAGTTAGTAAGGAGCCTGAGCTAGTAGGCCAAACAGTGTAATAATATAGTTTTTGTGTGATTATTCAGGTCTAGGTGGCTGGGAATGAACGAGCAGTCTTCACCTACAAACTTAGTTCCACTTAACAGGGGGTAAGGGGGCTCAACACCTTACTGAAAGAAGCTATTCCAAAGTCACACAGGTGACCATAAATGGGGATGAGACCAAAACCTAAATGTGTGTGGTTTCTAAGACTTTCTTTTTGTTTCAAAAAGAAGCGGTGCCATCACATGGAAGGCATATACTTTTATATGAATATGCAAGAGAGTAAAAGGGATGAGATATTAGGACACAAATTATGATACCATGAGAATATTTACTTTCAAGAGAATGGCTACTATGTTTTTGACTTCCTGAAGGGTGCAGAGCAGAGCAATCATAATAACTGAGTTCTCAGTTTTCAAAGGATATTGAAGGCCCTATAATGTAATCATCTTCAAAAACAGGAAAACAAAAACAAACAAACAAAACCACGTTGCTCCTCCATCTTTCTCACCTTTTCATTTGTCTTAGTGGCATAGGAGCTACTGTGTACTATGCAGTATACCCTTCTGTGCAAACAGCTTTACTTGCAAATGTTCACTATGTAATGTGTTGCTGGCTGGGTTTGAGGCCTCTGGCTTTCAGTACACCATGAACACTGGACCCTCACCAACATTCTTCTCAGAGTGTTGCTTCCTTGAGTCAGTTTTCTTGCTTTTTAGTTAATACTCTTATTTATATTTATTTATCTCTATTATATTTTTGTTATTTCTTTTGTTATTTCTTGTTATTTCAAGAGTGAAGGGCAAATGCAGAGGGACTGGGGAATGAGTGGGATGGGAGTGCATAATGTGATATTCTTAAAGAATCAATAATAATTATGATATAAAACTGAAGATTATAGTAATTTTACTACTTAGCATTTTGATTCTATGACTTCAATGGTTTTTTTCCTACTTATTCTGTTTTATTTTGAAGAGAAATTCTAGAATAAATATATTTAAATGGCTTGTACTTTGTTAAATACCAAAATGTATGCTAAAACAAATTTAAAAGGATTTAGTGAACAGGTAACAGATAAAATAAATTAAAAGATTTTTCTGAAAAAAAAATCATCTTCAATATTTCTGCCTTCCTCTTCTTGAAACAGATACCTGGCAGCGCAACCTAGTCCCTGAGAAAATACTTGTAATTACGGGAGCTTACTACTATATGAGATAGCTCCTTATGTACTGAAACAAAGACCTTCTGTTTGAATTTCCATTTGTTCTCTCATTTTTGTTTTTGGAGTCTCTCAGATACATACATTCCCTCTTTTGACTACTCGCAAGATATGCCCACATAATCAAAACCAAGCCTCTCTGGCCTTGCATCCTTAGGACCTTTATTCAGCCTCTCCTCTAGAGCACGAGAACGAGAAGAGGGAGTGAAGTAATGCTGTGATACAGTAACAGCAGCAGCAGTAGTGATAACATTGCAGGAGGTAAGAATCAGGACCAGGGCTAGGTATTAGCAGTGAACGTTATACAGAAAGAGTCAGCAGTGACATTGAGAATTTAAATCCAATAAAAAAGAGACAATTAAGAGCAGTAGCGTCATGACTAAAATCATCCATTCATTCGTCAGTCCGTCCATCCATCCATCCATCTTACATATACAGGACATCTCCCGAGACTGAGATACAAGGAGGAAAAGAGAAGAGAAGGTTAGGTGTTTGACCTTGAGGAGCTTATACTCTACAGGGACTAATGTTAGCTAGAGTTACTAACAAGCATAGCAAATCATCCAAATAACCAACTCTAGGGAAAATATGGGACTGCAATGGAGGTCCAGGGAGAACAGGACATCATTTCCACAGGGTGATTCAAGTAATCAAATTCAGGAGGGAGGTTTTGAGAAACCCTTGATCATTAGGAAATAAGTGGAGGAGAGATGATAACAAGGACCTTAGAGAAGTTTTTTTTTTCAACCATTGCTTTTGTTAGGGAAGCTATCCATGGAAACACTGAATGATTTAAGAAGTAGTACATTCATTCAGTAACCATGCTCAGTGAAGTTTGGCTTGATCTTTTCCCACATTAGAGGAAAGTATATGACCCTTAGGTGTGTGTGTAGTGGCGATCTTGGAACTAGATGTAGAAACCAGTCAATGTAGTCTTTGCCATTTACTTGCTATATGGTCTTAGGAAAATCATTTCACATGTCTAAGTTTTAATTTACTTCATAATAAAGTAATGCTAATAGTATCTCCCAGAGCTTTATGATGATCATGATATGAATGCAGTAGCATCTAATATAGTCTGACATTAAATAATTAAATGAAGTTTTGAAAAGAAATCTTAGCAATAGCAAATGAAATACATTTACAGAATTAATATACTCTATTTATGTGCTACGCATCTATTTTGTGAAGGTTAATGAGAGGCAGGATCTTTTATCTATGGAAGACATTGGACAGACTCTCTCAAAAACTAAAATTGGTTTCCTATCCCTACTATCCTATCTCTATCATTAGTAAACTTCAGGTAAGTGCTAAATAGAGATGACAATCTAGATTTCTCTTAAAAACCACCAACTAGGTGGACAACATGGCTAGATGTGCTCCTTTTCAAGATGAAATGTGTGGCTGAATTGCCTCTTTGCTGTCCCATACCTCCTTCTGGGGAGCCCACATTTTTACCTACCTTACTGCCAGGTTTGGGACCCCTCTTCTTTGGAAATTTCAAAGGTTCAGCTGACTTGGATGGGGTAGAGGTGGGATGGGGAATAAGGATCTTGGGTGTTCGGCCCCGCTTCTTTCCTGGTTTGCGCCCCCTCTGCCCTGGTTGATGCTCCAAGACAGTTTTGGTGCTGTGGATGCTGGGCTTCTCAGTATTCACATCAGATGTAGAGGAAGGGTTCTTTGGAATCACAACTGCAAGAAAAAGACTCATTCTATTATCCCTCTTCCTGTATTTTCACCTGTCTTAGTTAGGGTTTCTATTGTGACAAACACAATGACCAAAAAGCAATCTGGGGAGGAAAGGGTTTATTGGGCTTATACTTCTACACTGTAATGCATCACTGAAAGAATCCAGGACAGGATCTCAAACAGGGCAGGAACCTGGAGGCAGAAGCTGATGCAGAGGCCATGGAAGGGTGCTGCTTACTGGCTTGTTTACCATGGCTTGCTCTGCCCTTCTTATAGAACCCAGGACCACCAGCTAAGGGGTGGTACCACTCACAATGGGCTGGGTTCTCCCCCATTAATCACTAATTAAGAAAATGCCTTACAGCTGGATCTTATGGAGGCATCTTCTCAATTGAAGTTCCCTCCTTTCAGGTGACTCTAGCTTGTATCAAGTTGACATAAGACCAGCCAAGACACTATCCCAGCCAGAAGAAAAAACAACATTTCTGTCCAGGGAGTTTGTCCTAGTTTCTTGGCATTTGACCTCAATGTTTAGAAAATTACAAAATAAACTGAATTTATTTTGGCTACAATAGAAGTTTTTTTAAAAAATCATTTCTAGTAGATATAGGAAAATATTAAAGATTTCCCTAAGTATCTTAGGGAAGCATTGCGACCCAAGTTCAAGGTGAAGCCTGTGGCCAGAACCAGAGGCTCAGAACTGGGACAGATCTCAGGAGTCTATAGTCTTTTTCTGATGAGAATTAAGATCTAATAGAATTAAGATCTAAAGGAAGTGGTGCCTCTCCCTGGCTACGCACTGAGGCAAGAACTTTTGTTTTCAAAGTGAACCCCGACAGCCAAGGTGACATCAACATGGCTGAGGTTTTAGCATGATTAGTGCACTGTGTGTGGGTGGGTGGGTGTGTGAAACATGAAAATGGAAATCATTTCTCCTCAACTTAAAATGTTTGCTCTTCATTAAAGTCTAAATCCTTTATAGCGATTCCCCAAAGTTCAGACTTTTGCCTCTGCCTTGCACTCTAGTTATGACTGATGACATACTGTGTTGCTGTATATATTGAGCTCTTCACTACTCTTAGTACTTACTTTTCTTTCTTTCTTTCATTTTTCAAGACAGGACTTTTCTGTAGCCTTGGAGCCTGTCCTGGAACTAGCTTTTGCACCGCCACCCAGCAATTTTCAAAGCTTAATCTAAGACCATATTCTTATTGAAGTCTTCTCTGACCAGGACACCATTAAGTCAGCACTTCTAAAGTATTCTGTGGACTACTTAATTTTATGCCATTCATTCATCTTCTCCTTAAATTTAGACTATTTAGAGATAAGGAATACCTAATTCATTACAAAAATAATTATTGAGAACTTGCTATAGGTTATATACTGTTTTGAGTCCTGGGGATAGAACAGTGAACAGAGCAGACATAATTTCCACTCATCAACTTAGTGGGAGAAATGGAAAGGGAACAATATGTATCTGAGTACCAGGTACTGACAAGTGCTATGATTCATGTAGGGTAAGGATACTACATTGTTTGGGAAGCATTCTTTTAAGGGAAGAGATTTAAGTACTGTTCCAAAGGGCAAGCCTACGAAGACCCCACAGAAGAGTAGTCAAAGACTGTTTTGGTAAGTCTAATGTGTCACAAATAGAAATTCTAACATGGGAACATGTTAGTGTTTGAAGTTAGCATAGCTGGACATGAGTTTGCAATATGGAGAATAGACTAGAGAAGAAAAGCAGTAAGAATGAACAGATCAAGCTGGGTAGGTAGGTACTAAACCACTTGCTATGCAAGCACAAGGACTTACGTCTAAGCCCAGGATCCATCTAAAAAAGTTGGGTGTGGTGGTATGTGCTTGGAATCCCAGCTCCAGAGAGACAGAGATAGGAAGACAGCTGGGGCTCCTTGGCCAGCCAGCCTATACCACCTAGTGGAGTGGCTCAATGAGAAACCCCAACTCAAAAAACAAGGTTTGGGGAGTGCTGGAGGATGGTGCAGTCAGTAAAGTGCTTGCTGTACAAGAAAGAGCATCCGAATTCAGACCTCCACCACTCACATAGAACCAACATATAGTACACATAGACATGCAAGTACTTGAAACTACTACTATATCCCATCATAATTCCCAACTTTAAAGGACTGAAATCCATCCCTAACAATGGTGAAGGATGTGAAGGAATTAGAATTCAATACTGTTGGTTTAAATATAAACCATTCTGGAAAATTGCTTAGTTGTATACCTTATGACCCAACAAAATAAACAATACGGTTACCAACAGACATCTGCTAGGATATTTATTACAGCATTTTTCATGACAAAATGACAAACAGAAGAACAGAATGCAGTATATTCATAGAGAGGAGCACCACAAGAAGCACAAAGAACTACTGCTAACCATCTTTATATGCAACAACATAGCTGAATCTCACAGAAATATGCTACATGAAAGAAGTCAAAGAAAAATTAAATGACAAAAAGCCAGAGTATACAATTTGTGAAGTGTGAAAACAGAAAAAAGCAATCTAGATTGATAAGATGGTAGGTACCTTTGAGGAAGTTGGATATTATGAGGGAGTCTTCCAGATGCTTTAAATGAACTATATCAGCATAAAAGAAACAGAGAAGACAGAAAAGAGCTGTGGAGAAGGCTCAGTGCTTGCTGCACAAGAATGAGGATGTGAGTTAAGATCCCTAGCACTCACTGATAAAAGTGGGTCCTAGTGGTGTGTACCTGTGACACTAGTGGATTCCAGAGACTCATTAGCCACCCAGTCTAGCCTAAAAGGCAAGCTCCACGTTCAGTGAAAATTTGTCTCAAAAGGGGGCAAGTAGAAAGCAACAGAGGAAGACACCTGAAGTTGGTCTCTGACTTTCACATGTGCATGTATGGGTCAAGTGTACCATTATACACATGTAAATACATGCACACATACCCCATGAAAGTATAATGGTGCATTGAAATCTTGGTATTATTAGAGAAACAGTAATTGGATTCAGAGTACATTTGAAGGAGGAGTTGACCTGACTGGATGTCAGGGAACAAAAAATTAGCAAGCAAACCACAAAAGCATATTGAACACATCCAGTTAAAATCATATCTAATGAAAAAGAGGAGTTATACATGAAACAATGTTATTAGCTGGGACAGTTGAGGGATTAATGATGCCTTTTATTGAGGTGGAAAACACCGGAAAGAGATCCAGAATTGAGTTTCTAAAATTGTTTCTTATGAGCTGTCTATTAGATATTAAAATATGGAAATGTTAATTAGGGAGTTATATATCTTAGTCTGGAATTCAAAGGAGATGCTAGAACTGAAGATAAAAATTTGAGAATCATCAGTGTGTTTACTGGTATGTAAAATCATTTGACTAAATAAGATTTTGTTGAGTATGAATACATAATCAAGAAAAGAGGGAAAAAGATAGTTTCTAAGACACATTAATGTACATCAGTTAGACAGAAGGGCTGGCAAAGAGATTAAAGAGTGGTCCAAAAGTGAATCCAAAAGAAAATAAGTGTGAAGTCCCAGAAATCAAGAGAAGTGTTCTAGCACCTCAACATGCTGACCAAATCTAACATCACCCCACCTGGAACATGTCCAGTCTATCTTCTAACTTGATGGACTGAGAATACCACATATTTAACATCTCAGCTTCAAATCAGTTATCCTGAGGTCAGACACACCAAAACTGAGGTTCAGTTAACAAAACAACTAGCCTTGTCGATGTAGAGAGAAAAATACAAGAGCTATTCTAGATTCTGAAGGTGAACATGACATACAGTTAATGCAATATATGGTTTGGTTTAGAGCCTGGGGGAAGATATATTTTGAAAAAGAATATTAGATCAATTGATAAGATTTACATACTGATTCTGGTAATATCTGATGTCAAGTGTGGCTTGCTGAGTCACTAGAGTAGGGTATCATACACATTACTGAATAAACTAGAGGATGTATTTATCCCTATGATTTAGCAATTCCAACCATAGGTATAAACGCCAGGGAGGTTCTTGCACATATATATCAGCATATGTTTATTAATGCTCATAGTATTATTTTTAATAACTGGCAAGTTGAAATGATCCAAATACTCACTATTAGTAAGATGGGTTTAGGCCGGGGCACAGCTTGCTGGCAAAGCATGTGCTCATGGGCATCATGAGTCCTGGGTTTAATCTATAGCACATATACATTTAAGAAAAGGAAGGGGGGATATTTTGTATGTTATGTAAGCTAAGAATGGTGGCTCATGTCTATAACACAAGCACTTGGGAAGCCAAGGAAGATAGACTGTGGTGAGGCTAAGGTCAGTCTGAGCTACAGAATGAGAATGTCTCAAAAAAGTTATGAAGATAGTACTCATAGTGTGTGGTCTGGAGACTTCTAGGGAAACAGCTTAATTAGTGAAGTGTTTTCTGCCCAAACATGAGGATCTGAGTTTGATCTTCAGAATGTACATAAAAAGCCAGGCAAGGTGATATATGCTTGTTACCACAGTGTTGAGGAGATGGAAGCAGATGAATCCCTGGGACTGGCTGAGAAGTCAGCCTAGGTTAATCAGATAAGACCTAGCCAGTGAGAGACCTTGTTTCTAAAACCCAAGATAGTGCCTGAAGAAGAATGGTAGCCAAGTTTGTCCTCTGGCCTCCAAACTCATGTGCACGCATGTATGTTCTTACTTGTACATATGAACATGCACACACACAGAGATACAAAAAGAAAAAATAAAGGGAAAATCCTTTTTGAGAGTCTATAAAGTACAAATGGTTTCTAATGGTGATCAGTATTATTTTCCTTTTTCACATTCATTCTTTCATTGTGGACTTTTCCAGAGGCTACTTTGAGGGTATTATTGTTCGGACAGGTAACAAAATGTGTACTTGTGTATATTTTTTCTTGAACTGTTTATTCATTACTAAATACTTAAAAAAATCCAGCTTTCTGGGGGCTAGAAAGGTTGCTCAGTGGTTTAGTGTACTGGCTGCTCTTCTGGAGAACTCAGGTTTAATTCCTAGCATCTATGTGACAGCTAACAATGATAGGTTACTCAGGTTCCAGGGGACCTAATGTGTTCTTATGGCCTGTGGATATGAGGCATGTATGTGATGTACAGACATTGATGTATGCAAAACACGCACTGATGGGGAAACTCTGTCAACCAATCACATTTAATTAAGGTGTGGCTACCTGCAGCAGAGGAGGAAAAACTGGGAGAATTAAGGTGTGCGCCCTCTCTGCGCAGTACCTGCCGGACATATAGGAAGTCGGATCTCCCACTCTTGTAGCATGAATTTCCCCCTTATAACCATTAAAATATAGTTGTTATTCTTGAGCTGGACTAGTTATTCATCATAGACCGACCTAATTCGTTA
Organism: Ondatra zibethicus; assembly: GCA_004026605.1. Lineage (NCBI taxonomy): Eukaryota > Metazoa > Chordata > Mammalia > Rodentia > Cricetidae > Ondatra > Ondatra zibethicus. The sequence continues at coordinate 79,450 of PVIU01007049.1, read as the reverse complement.
CACTTGGCGCCCAACGTGGGGCTTTTAGAGCCGCAGCTGCTGCAGCGCAGAGGGGCCACTAGGATCTCTGGCCAGCCGTAGCCACGCTGCATTCATTTGGGCATAGACTGTCCCAGCTACCCCCGGCTGCCACTCGCACCGCCAATCACCCCCCCCCCCCCATCCTCCGTGGTTTCCCCGAGTCCCCGCCGCTCAGCTCCACGCATCCAGCCCAGCTCCGCTGCCGCTGCGGGCAAAGGCCATTCCCATGCACTTTCCTGGCGCACTTCCGCGGCCACAGACCCTGCTGCACCCAGTGTGCCGCAGGAGTGGGAGAATACTGAACAGCCACAGACTTTCACAGAGCACACAGTCTGTGATTTATACTAAAAAACTTCTTGATTTGAGTATATTTTTCAGTATATATTCCACCTAAATTCAGATCTAAACCGAGCACATGAATTCAAGTGCACTGTGACACCTACTGGTAAGCAACGGTTATTGCACCTACTCCAACTGATTACACCACAGGTGAGATTTGATTAAAAAAAAGGGGGGCAATATGTCAGACAATCTAACCATCCGAGGTTTCAATAGCCTTTTCACTACACCATGGGTGAGGTCTTACAACATGCATATGATGTACCTCCTACACTGCTATTCCTAGGGTTTGGTTTTGTCCTATATATTTTTTTTCTTAAAAATATGGTTTGACAATAAAAAAATGATGCAGTCTTTACAGACTGAATCCAGACTTCTTAAAAAAAGAAGTTAAAAATCTAAAAAAGGACACGACCAGCTTAACTAACAATTTTCAGTCAGCTGAGGTACTTTTACACACAATACAGACTGGTACCAAGTTCCTTAAAGAGGAGGTCATACATCTACAAGACAATACAAACACTTTAAATACCAAAACTCAGTCAAATGGGCTACTTTTAAAAATGGTCTAGACTGATATCAAACTTTTCAAAAAAGAGATTTCACATCTAAAGGAGGATGCTAGGACTTAAGAGGACTCAGTCAACTGAGATATATTTGAAAAAGATACAGTCTAATAGTAATTTATTTAAAGAGAGATTTAGCACTCTAAAAAAACCAGCTAATTTGACACATAATAGTAATTCATTTAAAGAGAGATTTAGCACTCTAGATAAAAAACATCACGTCAATAGCAAAGGTTTAAAGAAAGAGTTTTCTATAATGTGGCAACAAGCTAAGGAGATTATAAAGAGATGCCCTACTTGCTCTTTCTATAACCAAACACCACTACCTGCAGGGACTAAGCCAAAGGGTACTCAAAGGAATAAAATTTGGTAGATGGATGTGTTCTACTTTACAGAATTTGGCAAATTAAAATATGTACACCACACCATTGACACTTATTCAGGTTTTCAGTGGGCAACTGCTTTAAGCTTAGAAAAAGCTGATTCAGTAATCACACATTTATTAGAAGTCATGGCCATCATGGGTATACCTGCACAAATAAAGACAGATAATGGTCCAGCTTATGTTTCTAGGAAAATGAAAAGGTTTTTTGCTTATTATAATATTAAACATGTTACAGGTATACCACACAATCCTTCAGGTCAAGCAGTTATAGAAAGATCAAATCAAATGATAAAGGATATGTTAAACAAGCAAAAAGGGGTGAAAAATGCCCCCAGAAATAGATTACATAATGCTTTATTAACCTTAAATTTTCTTAACACTAATGAGAAAATGACAACGGCAGCAGAAAGACATTGGATAATGGAAATGTCTACTAAAATTAAATCAACTGGTTTATTTCAAGGATGTGCTGACCTCGCAATGGAAGCCAGGAGATGTGCTGCATTGGGGAAGGCGTTTTGCTCTTGTTTCCACAGGAGAAGAAAAATTGTGGATACCATCAAAATTAATAAAAGTTTAGTTTGAAGAGGAAAAACCTCTTGAAAAGGAAAAATGACAGCTCATCCACAATGATGATAATCATACAGGTGGTAAGAAAAGCATATAGGATGGGGGCAGGGTTCTGTTCTTATCTCTGCAGGAAAACACTCATCTTCAAAAAATTCAAGGGACCCTGGATGTTTAAATACTGACAGATGGAAACAATTTACAGCCCAATAAGGATTAGCAAGAAAATTGAATAGGTTCCGTAAGTGAAAATATTCAAAACATACTTTTAGATATATATAAATGTACTTATATTTATAAACATACAGAGCTGGTTTTGGAGTTGGACTCTGACTCAGTCCCTCTCTAATTCCAAGCCTGTTGTTAAGAGACAACCCAGAATTTCTGTCTCATGTCAAGAGCCATGATACGGGACAGAAGAAAAACATAATTTATAAAACTTCTTTGCTCTTCATATCTATTTTTGTCTTTATCACACCTTTCATTGAATATATATGTATGTCTATATAAATAATGCTTAAGTTTTCCATAATAAACAATAAATTTTCCTACAGTAATCTTTAAAGTTTCCAGGAAGAAGATGGGGCCCCACAACAACAACTCCACCTGGTTAATATGACGTCATGATGCTGATAGCACTACTACAAGACCTGTTTTAAGTACCAGCTGCATGAGATGGTGCCAACTTGGTTAGCTAAAATGGTGCACATCTTTTACAACATTCTGGCCAGACCTCCACAAAATACTCAGAGACTATTTACAATTTTATCAGGCCAAATGTTAATCTTGAAATTTAACCATCATTTACTTTAACAGGATCCCCTAGAAAGAACGTCACCCCCATGACAGCTGGAAGCAATTTTAGAGGACGACGTCCCCTCTCCCAGCAAAGTTTGCCCTCAGGCTTAGGGACATCATTTAGGGGTTGATTATAATTGGTATATGGTTGAGGGATGGGGGAGAAATTTTATAGGCTCAGGGATCTTTTTTTTTTTTAAAAAAGAGGGATAATTGGATGATGGGATAATAGATTGGTATTTGTGAGTTATTGTTTTTAGACAATTATATTGGTATTGATTCTTGCATATTGATACAAAGTTAAATTATATTGAATATTGTATGCATGTATGCTTCTACCTCTGTTAAAAACATTGTTTATGTATTGATATATATTTACCATATTGCAGTGTACATTACTACCTCTGATCAAGATACTTATACACTGTTTACATTTGAAGGTCATTGTCCTCATTTATTACACAGTTTATTGTCTTAGTCTTTAAGTTAGTTGTTGAGAATTATATAGATCAATAGTCATCTATTTTTGTCATATATACATTTAGACTAATTAGGTTCTTTAGATACATAGAGATTATATTCAGTATAGATAGATAATCTTCAACCCCTTCAAAGAGCTGTAGAAAATGGGCTTTAATCTAACTTAGAGTTCCATGGTAGTGAGACACAATCGCTCCTGACAACACCGATCTATTCCCGAGAGAATGTTGAGCACCAAAGACATTCCACCTGGAGCCTTTCTTCTTGGCAGAACTGGCCTTTGGGCAAAGAAATGCCCATACCTCAATCACTGACAGAGATACAGAGTATCTGTAAATGGCTAAAACAAAACTGTCATATCCTGCCAAGACAGGGTAAGATAGTTTTTAGAAGTTTCTTGCCTTTGAAAATGGTATGTCAGTTACGTTAGGCCTTAGCCAAAGTTGGTTGCTTCAACATTGCAAATGAGACTTTGGGTGATTGCCCAGGTAGTCAATTGTCTCTGTCATTTGTTGCACATTTTGGAAGTTTCTCAATTGCACTTCCTGTTTGCTCAAGTAATATTGTTTCCCTTCTCAGATCTTTGATGGAGTTAAAGATCAGATAATTGTAGTTACCTTCCTCATGATTTAGCCAAGCTTAATTTCAATGCAATATTGACACTCCTTAAAATAGAATGTTTAGTAAAACTTTTGTTATGTGTTCCTTGCTTGATATTGTTTATTGTTTGTAATTTTATATTTGGTATCTGTTCCTATTGTATATTGTATTGGGTTTGGATCGATCTTGTTTAGACAAAAGGAGGAGATGATGGGGAAACTCTGTCAACCAATCACATCTAATTAAGGTGTGGCTACCTGCAGTGGAGGAGGAAAAACTGGGAGAATTAAGGTGCGCGCCCTCTCTGCATGGTGCCCGCCGGACACATAGGAAGTTGGACCTCCCACTCTTGTGGCATGAGTTTCCCCCTTATAACTATTAAAATATAGTTTTTATTCTTGAGCTGGCCTAGTTATTCATCGTACCAACCTAATTCGTTACAACGCACAAACATAAAACAAAGTAAAACATCTTTCTTTTGTAAATAAATATGCAAATGTTTAATGCACATTGATCAATAAGTTTGGATACATGCATATGCTTATAACACAATCAAGGTAAAAAACATAGTCATTACCTCCAAAACTTTTCTTCTGTTTCATTTTGTGTGTGTGTGTGTGTGTATGTGATAAGAACATTTAACATGATGCCATGGTTTAAAAGAAAATAACCTCCAAAGGCACTATTAGGAGGTGTGGCCTTGTTGGAGAAGTGTGTCATTGTGGGGGCAGGCTTTGAGGTCTCTTGCTCAAGCTTCCCTTGGTGTGACTTTTAGTTGAGTTCTTGTTTCCTGCAAGATGTAGCACTCTCAGCTCCAGCACCACATCTGCCTGTACTATGTTATGCTTCCTGTCATGATGATAATGGATTGAACTTCTGAAACTGAAAGCCACCATTTCAATTAAATGTTTTCCTTGAAAGAGTTGCTATGGTCATGATGTCTCCTCACAGAAATAAAAATCCTAAAACACATGAGAACTACATTTCTAACAAAATCTTAAGCATACAGTGTGTGTGTGTGTGTGTGTGTGTGTGTATTGTGGTACAGTACGTCTCTGGAACTTACCATGCATTATTGAAACTTTATACCCATCCACTGAATCAAACTCAGCATTTTTCTTTCACCTACCCTGTGGCAACTGCCATTCTAGTCTGTTTCTATACTCTTGACTACTTTAGATAGTTCATGAGTAGAATCATGTAGTATTCTTTTCTGTTTGGCTTATTTCACTTAGCAAAAAGTCCTCTGGGTTTGTCCATATTGTTACAAATGACATTCACATTGCTATTCTTTTCCATTCTTTTTTTCCCTCAGCTCATCCCAGGCTTTTCTTTAAGACTGAGTTTCACTGCATATGCCACAATTTCTCAATCTGTTTATCTCAATCTGTTTATCACAGACACCTGGCTTGTTTACATGGAATATGTTCTTGTATATTCCTGTTTTAAAAAGTTTTATTTGAGACTGGAGAGATGGCTTATCAGCTAAAAAATAAAAAGAAAACAAAACAAAACACTAGTGGCTCTTCAAAAGACCCGCTGAAAATCGTCCCAGTACTGAAAAAATGATTCACAACTGTCATAACTCAGTACCAAAGATCAAAAACCTACCCTAGCCTGCTTGGGCACTGGGCACACATGGTATACAGACATAAATGCAGGCAAAACATTTATACACATAAAACAAATAAATTAAAAAATATATTTAGAAAGTTCCATGTTTTAATTTCTACTATAGTCACATGAAGATATAATTCACATAAAATTTTTTTGAAGTCTTTAAGAGTATATTTGAGGGCTGGAGAGATGGCTCAGAGGTTAAGAGCACTGACTGGTCTTCCAGAGGTCCTGAGTTCAATTCCCAGCAACCACATGGTGGCTCACAACCATCTATAATGAGATCTGGTACCGTCTTCTGGCATGCAAGCATACTTCGAAGGAATGTTGTATACACAATAAATAAATCTTTAAAAAAAAAGAATAAAAGAGTATATTTGATAGTTGATCAAGTCTACTTGATGCGATTTAGTTAGGTGTGTCTGTGAGGGTATTTCTAGAGAGTTATAAGGTTATGGGAAGATTTACCTCAAATGTAGATGGTACCATTTCATGGGCTGGGTCCATAAATAAAACACAGACAGCAGAAAACCAGTGGAGTCCCAGCACTCATTTCTCTCTGCTTTCTGACTGCTGATGCAATGAGCCTCACACTCTTTCCAAAAGTTAGAACTGCTCTGTTACCACCCTTTCCTTGCCCTGATGAACTACTGTGCCTTCAAATTGTGAAGCAAGAGAAGCCCTCCCTTCCGTGAGCTGCTGTTTCAGGTATTTGGTCACAACAACAGGAAAAGTAACATAACATGAATATCCACACAGCCCAGCACATACATATCGACAGTAACACTGGAGAAAGTCCTACTAACACATTTCATAGAAAGAACCTAACTCTCATTAAATTCAGCACTCTACTTATTTTATACCTTAGCCTGAGTAACTAAATCAGCCAAACAGCCTCCCTTTAAACTGGTTTTTATGAGTCCCAAGACAGTGAAAGCCCATGAACCTAAGTGGGGTAGGGAGGTAATGAATCACCTGACAAACAAGGCTCTCAGTGGGTACCTAGTACATGGCTACAGAATAGAAATGATGGGGACCTTAGGGGAGGGTTGAAGAGGAGGGGAGGCAGGGAGGGGAGCAGATAAAAATGTAGGGCTCAATAAAAATCAATTAAAATATTGAAAAAGAAAAAAAAAAGAAATGAAGCCAGATAACAAGAGAAGAGCAGTCCCCTGTCTCAGGTCTTTACAGTAGTACTAATAGTTTGCTTCTCTCCCTGAAGGTTAAGCATACATAGTGTAGTGCACAACTATGAAACTAGGGAGGAAGTTGCCTTCACTGGACTGAAAGATCTGGACAGAAGAAAACAAACAATTTTATTGGACAGCTCTTAAAAACCAGGTTATGCATGTCTTTTGTGAGCAACACTGAGATGAGGCTTCAGGAGAGTTTAACAGCTTCTTAATAACTAGATTTGAAGACGCTATCTCAAGGGAAGATCTGGAAGCTCTTCCTATTAGGAAGCCCTGATCTGCCTTGCCACATTCTAACTTAATTATCCTGCTTGGAAAAAAAAAAAAGAAAGTAAAAAAGGATAGTATCAAGGAACTAGGGCTCTAATTTTAGTTCTGTCCCTTATGATGTGACCTTGAATTTGTTATAATTTTTTCTCACTTTTCTAGATGTAAGTGATTAGCCAATTTATGACTGTCTTTATCAGAGAAAGATGAAAGACATGAATATAATCCAACACATTTTGGTGTTACTAAGGTGGAAAGAATTAACTTCCTAATCAACAATACTTAAGTTCTTATACACCTGGGGTTCCACTTGGCCTTCATGACAATCTTGTAACACTGACAGTACCTCCTCTAACAAGTGAGGAAAGCAGGCATCATCAAAGTTAAAGTGGAAGAACTGGCCATGATTCTAGTCTTTGGTATTGCCATGTAGCCCAGAAGAAAGAAATCTCTCTCTGAATAAAAGGGAGAGCGCCAGTGAGCACCAGCATTAGCTTTTCTGCTCCTGACTGTTGAGGTAATGTACCTCACACTCCAACTAACAGCTAGAACTGCTCTCACCAACACATCTTCCTCATGGAGGAAGCCCTGGGAGCAGCAATTCATGTGCTAAATTAACTTGATCATATTAACTTTTGAGAATGTAGTAAAAGCTGTCAAGGATCTACACTGAAAAAACAAAACAAAAACCAGCGTGACTCTAAAGGATCTCAGTTTCAAGACGACTGGTAGAATTTTGCATAACAATTTGGTGGGTGTGGAAGATACAAGGTGGCCTGGACATCTAGACCAGAAAGTAGTGGGTTACTGGAAGAAAGATGGGGCAATGCTCCAAGAACACATGAGTACATCACAAGAGGCTTTCACTTACTAAATGGCGGACAGCTAAACAGTTAACAGTAAAAAAATTATGACTAGTTAAATAAGTAAGAATCCGGGGCTGGAGAGATGGCTCAGAGGTTAAGAGCACTGACTGTTCTTCCAGAGGTTCTGAGTTCAATTCCCAGCAACCACATGGTGGCTCCCAACCATCTGTAATAAGATCTGGTGCCCTCTTCTGGCCTGCAGGGACACACGCAAGCAGAATGCCGTATACACAATTAATAAATAAATCTTTTAAAAAAAATAAGAATCCATGAGTTCACACTGATGTAACTAAATAACTAACTAAATAGGGGAAAGGGAAAGCTCTTATTGCATAATTCAGCTTAATGAACTGACTATGGCAATGCCATCCTAGCCTAACTTTATTTCGTGCCTGCATGGTCACTTATCAGCCTTGCACCCTTAACAGCCACATTTGCCTTAGCAACCCTTCTAGGGATTGTCTATGACCTTGACCATGGCCCAAATGTTTTATTAGTATCTGGAAAATACCACTGAGCTTTACAATAAAAGATGTTACTAGTCCCTCCTCCACACACACCAATTCCCTTCCCTAGCCCCCACTGCACCACTGATTTAATTGGAGATTTGTCTTTAAAAATGCCATATCTCTGAGCTTGAGTACTAAGACTTTTCAGAGGTATGAGCCCACTCTTGGTCTGGCCATTGATAAAAGAACTAAAAATTTTAATTGGCTTAATTAGCATGGTTGTCAATAATTTTCTTGTGGGGATCACTCAGTTAATGAGTACAAATAAATGAGAAAATTAAAAATTGGGAATTAAGAAATAATTGATTTAAGTAAGATGTACCCATAGATGCTAAAACTTGAAAATTTGATTAAAAAATTTGATTAAAAAGGAGATATTTGTGGAAAGACAAATACTGCATATTCTCTCTCATATGTGGCATTCAGATTTAAATCTAGGTTTAGAATACAAAAATATATACACGTGAAAATGTCATAATGGAATCTATTATTCTGTATGATAACTAAAATTAAGAAAAAAGTAATGAAAAAGAAAAGCAGGACATTTGTAATCTCTAAAACTTTTCTCTTTCTTTTTTAAAACATTTATTTATTTAGTATGTATACAGTGTTTTGCCTGACATCTATGGCTGCACATCAGAAGAGGGCACCAGATCTCATTACAGATGGTTGTGAGCCACCATGTGGTTGCTGGGACTTGAACTTAGAACCTTGAAAGAGCAGGCAGTGCTCTTAACCTCTTAGCCATCTCTCCAGCCCTAAGAATTTTCTCATAAGACAATTACAAGGGAAAAACAACTCTGTGGTAAAGAAACCTGGTAGCTACAGCCTGAATCACATAATTAATGTTATGATACACAGTAATGAAATGGAGGTATCAAGAAAAAATATGCATTATATATTGAGAGGTTGATGCAACAGTAATTTGGGAGAGAATCTTGGTTAATGATATAGGGAAATTCTTTGTATTTCTGCTGCAAATTTTCTATTAAGACAGAATTATGTTAAAAGATTTTTATACTGAAAATCCAATAGCATCAGTAGGAATCAGAAACTATCAGTAGGAATAGATGGACATATGAGAAGCAGAAAAAGAAAATAGAACTTGGTCTACTCAGTTAAGCAGAAAACTTCTAAAATGAAAAAGGAAGAAAAGTACAGGCATTATTTGAACCAACTAAATTATAAGAGCCTGGAAATACCTCTCAACAATAATCTTAAAAACGTCTTAATTCTTTAATTAATAGGCTAGCTGACTGAAGTAAAAACAAGGTCCAAAAAGTCTTTGTTGTCTGCATGAAACCTTACAGGAAAAGACAGGCACAGATTGAAAATGAAATAATGTACCAAGTAAATCAGTTTGAAATTAACAAAAAATGTTAACACATTTCATGAAAGTTGCTGAATTTATTTTTCCTAAGTATTGCTTCATAACAATTCCCTCAGAGATGGAAATAATCCCCTTACAAGGAAGCTTTTTAAGCAGGGAGATAAACAACTCAAAATAGTTTCAGGAAGTCTCTGAAACTGACCAGATTCTGTAGGCTCCTCCCTCCCAGAATAAACAATAGTTTGCTGAGAGTACCTCTCAGAGGAGGCAATTCATAAAGAAGATGCTCAAACAAGCCAAACTGCAAAAGAAGATTCTGAGACCGGACAAGCTGCCCCAGTCTGTTGGGCTGTCTGTAGGCTGTGAAGTGTGCTTTAGGTTTGACCTGTTACCCATGCTGGGGTGGGCTTTGGTGATGTTGCTGTCACCCATATTCCTATAAATAACCCCAATAAAACTTATTGGTTAACCAAGCTGGATTTTAAGGGATATCTATACTTCAGACTGTTGTGGGCTCCCTATCTGGAGTGAGTAGACCTGTGTGATGCATCTCCCCAGGAAAAGTCTTATTGCACAAGTATCACTATATCTGCCCAAATAATACCTTCTAGTAAAACTTTCCATGACCATCTTATATAGAACAAACCTCTGGCAATAGTTATTTCCCATTTTCCTTTATCCTTTTTTTCCTAGAAAAATTATTAGTATATGCTTATTTCTTTTCTCGTCTTTCTTCTTTTGTGGATTTAAGCCAGGGCTTCACACATACTGGCAAATACTATACAACTGAACTTTTCTTCAGCCTCTTGCTTATTTTTTAATATTATGAGGAAGATAACTTACTAAGGACAATATTGTTACCTATACTTTCTAAAATTGTACTTTACCCATTGTAGGTGTTAGGTGAATAGCTATGATATATAATCCAGTATTTCACTTTAGGATTTTGTTGTATGTTGACTGCTTTTTACAGTGCCTTTTCTTTTCTTTTTCTTTTCCGAGACAGGACTTCTCTACGTAGTAGCCCTAGTTGTCTTAGAACTCACTTTGTAGACCAGGTTGGTCTCAAACTCAGAGATCTGCCCGCCCCTGCCTTGGAATGCTGAGATTAAAGGTGTGTGCCACCATCACCTGGATAGTTCTTTGTTTTTAATGTCCTTAGAGGTTAATCTACATTGAATGAAGTTCCTAAAGCATTAGGCACAGGCTTTGGATAGATTACATGCATTCTCTTCCTTAAGGAATACTTTTGAGCTTCAAGTCACAACTCCAGATAAAGCCTGTTTCTGTATAACAGCATACATATAAGAATAGTAGAAATTTGGTAAAAAACAAACAACCTAATTCCCTCTGAGCACCCCAGAGGCACAGCCCCCACCTGCACCCATTGGAGGAAGAGCCCCAAAAGTCAGTAGTCAGCAGGCAAGACTACCAGCCAGGCCACTCCACCACCAGCCCCAGTGGCATCAGAGGCTGTCCTGAGGGTCAGGCTCCACCTGCACCAACTGGAGGAAGGGCCAAAGCCTGTACCTTTTAATTACTCCAAACCCAGATGAGTAGAAGACAGTGTAAGAACACATTTAACAACATAAAGAGCAATACGGCACCACCAGAACCTAGTGGTTCTTCAACAGCAAGACCTGAACCTCCCAACACAGATGAAGCACAAGAAAATGACCTTAAAAATAACTTTATGAAGATGACAGAGGCCCTTAAAGAGGAAATGAAAAATTCTCTTAAAGAAATGGAGGAAAAGACAAGCAAAAAAATTGGAAGAAATCAATAAATCCCTAAAAGAAAGCCAGGAAAGTCAAGAAAAAAACAATCAAAGAGGCCGGGCGGTGGTGGCACACGCCTTTAATCCCAGCATTCGGGAGGCAGAGGCAAGCGGATCTCCGTGAGCTCGAGGCCAGTCTGGTCTACAAGAGCTAGTTCCAGGACAGACACCAAAAACTTCAGAGAAACCCTGTCTTGAAAATTTAAAAAAAAAAAAAAAAGAAATCAAAGAGTTGAAGGAAACAATTTAAGACTTGAAAACTTAAAACAGGCAATAAACAAAACACAAACCAAGGGGATTCTGGAAATGAAAAATCTGGGTAAAGGAAAAGGAACCACAGATGCAAGCATAACCAAGAGAATACAAGAGATGGAAGAAAGAATTTCAGGCATTGAAGATATGGTAGAAGAAATAGATTCATTGATCAAAGAAAATGTCAAATCCAACAAATTTCCTGGGCGGTGGTGGCACACACCTTTAATTCCACCACTTGGGAGGCAGAAGAAGACGGGTCTCTGTGAGTCTGAGGCCAACCTGGTCTACAAGAGCTAGTTCAAGGACAGTTAGGACTGTTACACAGAGAAACCCTGTCTTGGAAAAAGAAATCCAACAAATTCTTAACACAAAACATCCAGGAAATCTGGGACACCACAATAAGACCAAATCTAAGAATAATAGGGATAGAAGGAGAACTCCAGCTCAAAGACACAGAAAATATATTCAACAAAATCATAGAGAAAAACTTTCCCAAATTAAAAAGCCATCAATGAAACTTACAAAACACCAAATAGATTGATTAGACCCCCCAAAAAAATTCCTTCGCTATATACAATCAAAACACTAAACATCCAGAATAAAGAAAGAATATTAAGAGGAGCAAATAAAAAAAAAAGGCCAGGTAACATATCAGAAGTATGCCCAACTTATCAATGGAGACTCTAAAGGCCAGAAGGTCCTGGAAAGATGTTTTTGCAGACATTAAGAGACCATGGATATCAGCCCAGACTACTAGACCCAGCAAAACTTTCAATCATCATAGACAGAGAAAACAAGATATTCCATGACAAAACCGGATTTAAACAATACCTAACCACAAACCCAGTGCTATAGAAAGTACTCGAAGGAAAATTCCAACCCAAGGAAGCTAACTGCACCCAGAAAAATACAGGCAATAGATAATCTCATACCAGAAAATCCCAAAGAAGGGAAACACAAACATACTACATTCACCAACAACAAAACCAGAAAATAACAGGAATTAACAATCACTGGTCATTAATATCCCTTAATATCAATGGACTCAATTCACCTATAAAAAGACACAGGCTAACAGAATGGATACGAAAACAGGATCCATCCTTCTGTGGCATACAAGAAACACACCTCAACTTCAAAGACAGACATTATCTCAGAGTAAAGGGTTGGGAAAATATTTTCCAATCAAATTCACCTACGAAACAAGCTATTGTAGCTATCCTAATATCTAACAAAATAGATGCCAACTAAAATTAATCAAAAGAGATGGAGAAGGACATTTCATATTCATCAAAGGAAAAAAAATCCAGCAAGATTAAACCTCAAATCTAAATAGTTATGCCCCAAACACAAGAACATTCACATTTGTAAAAGAAACATTGCTAAAACTTAAAGCACAAATCAAACACCACACACTAATAGTGGGAGACTTCGACACCCCACTCTCACAAACAGACAGGTCTGCCAGACAGAAACTTAAGAGAGACATGAGGAAACTAATAGATGTTGTGACTCAAATGGACTTAACAGACATATATAGAACATTTCACCCAAACAGAAAAGAATATACCTTCTTCTTAGCACCTCATGGAACCTTCTCTAAAATTGACCACATATTTGGTCACAAAGAAAATTTCAAAAGATAGAAAAAAATGGAATAACCCTCTGTATCTTATCGGATCACTGTGGGTTAAAGTTAGAACTTAACATTAATTGCAGAAACCTACTGACTCATGGAAACTGAACCATGCTCAAATGAATCACCACTGGGTCAAGGAAGAAATAAAGAAAGAAATTAAAGATGTCTTACGATTCAGTGAAAATGAAGGCACAACGTACCCAAACTTATGGGACACTTTAAAAGCAGTGCAAAGAGGAAAGTTCATAGCACTTAGTGCCCACATAAAGAAAATGGAGAAAGCTCACATTAGTGACTTAACAGCACACCTGAAAGCTCTAGAAGAAAAAGAAGCAAACTCACCCAGGAGGAGTAGAAGACAGGAAAGAAACTGAAGGCTGAAATCAATAAAACAAAAACAAATAGAACAATAAAAAGAATCAATGAAACAAGGAGTTGGTTCTTTGAGAAAATCAACTAGAGAAACCCTAATCCAAACTAACCAAAAGGCAGAGAGAATATCCAAACTAACAAAATCAGAATTGAAAAGGTGGACATAACAACAAACACTGAGGAAATTCAGAGAATCATTAGGTCATACTTCAAAAACCTGTTCTCTCCAAAATTGGAAAACCTAAAAGAAATGGACAATTTTCTGGATAGATATGACTTACAAAATTAAATCAAGACCAGATAAACAACTTAAACAGACCTATAACCCCTAAGGAAATAGAAGCAGTCATTAAAAGTCTCACCCCCCCCCCCAAAAGTGAGGGCCAGATGGTGACAGCACAGAATCCTACCAGAACTTCGAAGAACTAATACCAATAATCCTCAAATTGCTCCACACAACAGAAACAGAAGGAATGTTGCTAAACTCTTTTTATGAGGCTACAGTTACCTTGATATCAAACCACATAAAGAAAAGGATAACCAGGCTACAACCCATAATCCCTGAGAAGCTAGCTAACAAGGACACTAGAGAAACATGCATGGATGCCCCTAGGAAGGGGAATTAGGTAAGATCTCCTGACTAAACTGGGAGGTGGGGTGAAGGGAAGGGGAGGAGAACATGAAGGAAAGGGATGATTGAGTTGGGGGAGGGACAGAGAGGGAGATTGAGGAAAGAGATATCTTGATAGAGGGCATCATTATATGGTTAGGGAGAAATCTGGTACTAGGAAAACTCCCAGGGATCCACAAGGATGACCCCAGCTAAGATTCCTAGCAATAGCAGACAGATAGCCTGAATTGGTCTTCCCCTGTAATCAGATTGATAATCACAGTAATTGTCATCATAGAACCTTCACCTAGTAAGTGATGGAAGCAGATGCAGAGATCCATAGTTAAGCACTGGGCAGAGCATCCAGAGTGCAGTTGAAGAGAGGGAGGAGGGATTATATGAGCAAAGGGGTCAAGATCATGAGAGGGAAACCCACAGAAACAGCTGATCCAAGCTAGTGGGAGCTCACTGACTCTGGGCTGATAGCCGGGGAACCCACATAGGACCAAACTAGGCCCTCTGAATGTGGGTGACAATTTTGTGGCTTGGGCAGTCTGTGGGGCCACTGGTAGTGGGACCAGGATTTATCCCCAGAGCATGAACTGGCTTTTGGGAGCCCATTCTCTATGGAGGGATACCTTGCTCAGTTGCAATTCAGGGGGTGGGGTGGGGAGGGGCTTGATTCTGCCTCAATTTGATATGGCTGACTTTGTAGACTCCCCATGGGAGGCCCCACCCTTTCTGAGGAGCAGATGGGGGGCTGGGTGGGTGGAAGGTGTGGGGGTAGAATGGGAGGAGGAGAGGGAGGGGAACTAGTTTTAAATAAAAAGATAAAATAAAACAAATGGGAATTTGAGGTTTAGATAGGTGTATTAACTGCTGTTGAAGAGAAGAACTACCGCCTATCCTCAATTGCCTTATTTCAAAGGCTCTACTTTGTCCATCCTGTTGCAGTATATCTTAAATGTTCATCAACAGTGTTACCCAGCTCGTTACACAACTCTCAAGGCTTGGGGGAAACATTTGTTCTGAGAATGACACTTCCTAACTTTGAAAAGGGTTAGGGGCAAAAGTAGGAGTTGCCAGAGAATAAGTTGAGATATTTAGAAGAGAGAATGTTGTACTTTATCCCAAATTTCATGCATTGCTTCATTTGATTTTACTTCTGAAATGTTAGTGGTTATTCTCTGGCAGCCCTCGGTTTATACTTAAGGAGCCAGCCCTCATTTTTCCCCCCAGCTGAAAGTGAAGGATGCTAGTAAAAACACATTGACCACAACAGACCTGGGGCATTTCTCTCACCGTCTGAGCTCTGGTTTCAGAGGATTAATGGGCTCTTTACCTTTGGTGCCAGGTGGCTGCAGATTATCTCCAGTCAAAGAACACCAGCCCACAGGAAAGATGTCCCGGGAATCAAAGCGGCACCAGTAATCAAATGCACCTCGCCACCCATCAAAAGTGACAAGCACCTCTGAGCCTCGAACTTCTCCAATAGTGGCTGGGCAAATGAAATGAGGGTTCTTTCTGTCTACAGCTTCCAACTTCATTCCCATTTTGAAGAAGTTGTGGGGAGGTGACGGTGGCTCCTGGATGAGAAACAGAAATATTCAGACCCACCTCTAAGTTGTGAGGTGGCTACACAGATCAAACTTCAAATAAACTCATTGCCTGCTCTATTCTTTTCTCCTAGTAATGAGTACCTGGTTGGAAACAACCCTCTACTTTGCCGTCCTTCAGCATTATTTTGAGGTGTTCTTTCTCCTTCGTCTTTCAAATGAATTAATCAGCTTTTCAAGATAGATAGAAAACCCATATTGGATCTGAACTGGAACTGCAATGCATTTAGATTGATTTGGGAAGAAATAATATTCATTACTGACAACATTAAACCTTATCTATGAACATGATAGCCTTTTCCATTTAAAATTTCTTTAATATAGATTTCTCCTTTATATAAAAATGTAAATCTCCTTTATAAATATATTACACTTAAAATTTTTTGTTACATTTATTTATTTTGTATGTGGGTGTGTGTGATATATGTACTATGGCACACATGTAGTTAAAATACAACTTAAGGAAGTTGATTTTTTTCTACCATGTGAGTTCCAGGGATAAGACTCAGGTTATCAGGCTTGGCAGCAAGCACCTTTACCCACTGAGTCATCTTGCCATTTCTTCCTGCTTACTAACATTTTTTAAGGCATATTAATATTCTATTTTAACCACAAATGTTATTTTAAAAATTTATTATCAAACTATGGAGGCTGGAGAGATGGCTCAGCGGTTAAGAGCACTGCCTGCTCTTTCAAAGGTCTTAAGTTTAATTTCCAGCAAATACATGGTGGCTCACAACCATCTGGAATGAGATCTAGTACCCTCCCAAGTGCTGGGATTAAAGGTGTGCACCACCACCGCCTGGCTCATTCAAAATTTCTATAAGGTAGGAATAAATGATGCTTTAAAGGTTGATCAATGATACTGATTAATAAATGAAATTCTGTCTGCTTTATTTATCAATCACTGAGAGATACACATGGAAATATTTCCTACTGACTACAGGTTTTCCAGTTTTGTTGTGTTGCAGAATGAGGCTCTCTGAGGAAAACAGCTGCCATCTTCAGAGCAGCTGTGTCTGCTTACAAGGGATCAGCACTAGCAGCCGTCGATGTTCCTTCAGAGAATAAGGGCAGAGGAAAGGTACTGGGCCCTCTCCTGAGTTGTGCCTGCTCTCTCTTGTAGTTCCCTGTCATTTGTGTGCAGTTCTGCCATAACTGCACACAGTCTTAGGGTCTAGTGAGGTACTAGAGTACATAGGCTTGGAAGGCTCTCTGGAGAAAGGAGCTCCACCTACTTATGTAGATATGGGGAAGTCATCATCCATGCTGGAGGAAGAAGACTTTCCTGGGCAGCTGCTGTGAGGTCACTTACATTCCCGAAAGCACCCTTCACTGTGCTCTGGAAGTTTGCCCAATGAACTCACTGAGTTCCCTAGGATGAACTTTGCTTTGTCATTGGGCCTTATAAGGAGAGGCTAGACAGTGCCTAGATCTTCCTAGTGAAGGAGTTCCCACACCTCCCCTGATTATCATTTTTTTCCTTCATGTACTCTGAGGCTATTTTTATGGAGCACATGTATTATGATTGTTTTGTTTTCTTGGTGAACTGTACTTTTTAATCATCACCTAGTGACTTCTTCAATATTTTTTAGTATCAACATCTGTCTGACTTAAGTATATTTTATATCAATTTTATCTTTTATGCTCCCCCTCTCTTTATATATATGAACATATACACATAACACACACATATACATATATTTGATATAGAGTTTTACTATGGATCCATGGCTTGCCTGGAGCTTGCTATATAGACTAGGCTGTCCTTGAATGCACAGAGATACACTTGCTGTCACCTCTACCTCCCAAGTATTGGAATTTAAGGCATGTGCCACCCTGTCTGGTAACTACTATAAATATTTTTGTTATTACATTTAAGTAGTATCTGTTCCAAATGGTATGTTGTAATTAAAAAGTTTCTCATGATAACCAGGGTATCAGAATACTTATTTATTTACTTATTTATTTTTTGAGAGGAGGTCTGTGTTTTCCAAGTTTGACCCAAATGCCTGGGTTAAAGGGATTTTCCCATTTTAGCCTCCTGAAAACTTGAACTGCATACAAGTAGGTACCACTAAGTTCATTTTCCTTCCTTCCTTCCTTCCTTCCTTCCTTCCTTCCTTCCTTCCTTCCTTCCTTCCTTCCCTGCCTCCCTCCCTCCCTCCTTTCTTTATTTGTAGCATGAATTCTAACTGTACTTAATAAAAGCCTGAAGTCAGATATTAGGGGGTGAAAGCTGAGGGATCAGAGAAGCAGTGCAGCCAGTCACTAGAGGGACCTTTTACCTCTATTGAATTCTCAAACCAAAAGGGTGATCCTGTCTTCAGATTGTGTCCTCTGATGAACTGCTTCAGACTGCATCTCGAGACTGCATCCTCAGATTGCAACAATCTCCACCAAACCTCAGACTTCATCTGAGCTCGTCTCCTTCCAATTTCACTCTCTGCCCAGCCATATCTCCTCCTGTCTCCACTTCCCAAGTACTAGATTAAAGGTATGAGCCACCACTGCCTAGCCTCTGGGGCTTAGCTCTGAACTCTGACCTTCAGGCAAGCTTTATTTGTTAAAACACAAACTATCATTGCATTCATTCATTCATTCATTCATTCATTCATTCATTCATTCATTCTTTTTGGTTTTTCAAGACAGGGTTTCTCTGTTTAGCCCTGGCTATCCTGGAACTTACTTTGTAGACTAGGCTGGCCTTGAATTCAGAGATCCACCTGCCTCTGTCTTCCAAATGCTGGAATTAAAGGTGTGCGCTACCACCACCCAGTTATATTTATTACAGACATGTTACTGTCTATGTTTCTATTTAGCTTGATTTATGGTTTATTTTTTAATTTAAGTTTCCTGTACTTTTCCTTTACTTACCGAGAAGTTAAACATTCTATTTGTAACTGTTTGGTGGATTCCTTAAGATTTTTAACTGTATGGCTGATATACAAATTCTTAAACATCTTTACTAAAAGTTCTTCCCTTTTCCTCCTTTACTGACTCAGAAGTTATTCTATAATAATTGTTTTGTGGATTCCCTTAAGAATGTAACTGTATAGACGACATAATTTAAACCATCTTTATTTATAGTCCTAGGCACTGGAAGGACTTTAGATGGTTTTAAACTACTCCTGGGTTATACTGTGATAAGTAATTAATTCTTATATTGCTTTTACTCCTGATTAACAACCTTCGTTATTATTATTAGAGTACACAGAGTCTACATGTTAACAAACCCATTTCCTCCCCAATTCTTCTTACATCTCATTCCTATTTTGTGGTTCAGTTGCTTTCTTTCTTAAACATACTCAGTAACTATGGTAGTCTCTGCCTACACTGGTCTGTTTGATAGTCTGATTTTTACCTCCATTCTGAAATGGGAGTGTGGTTAGATATCAACTCCAAGGTAGATAGATGACTTAGTACTTTGAAACATAATCTATTGCCTTTCGCTTGAGCTGCTGCTGTGGAGAAATGTGCTGCTAACGTAACCCCTATGAAGGCATCTTGCTGAATGCTTGCCCAGACCTTCTGTTTTGACCTTAGTTTTCTATAGTTTTAAGACTGCCTTATTCTTATAACACACATTTGCTTTGATTATACATGCTGGGAAACTCAATCTTTTCAAATACAACTCCCTTTTTACTCTTTCTAACTAGTCTTTCTGGGTTTCATGATCTCCACGTATGAAGCTTCCTTATATTCTCCTTGTTTTATCTCCTTGGTAAATACTTCCATTTCTTTCTCATTTTATAGTCTGAGGGGGAAACTCCTTATAGATAATATATTTTGGTGTATGTCTTTTAAATTACATATGTGCTATTAATCTTTAATATCAAAGGTTTAAAATGTCTCAGTTTTCTTTTCAAATGTTCAATTTGGTCCTTTTAAAAATGTGGCATTTAAAAATGGTGTTTTGAGCCATTGAGATGGCTTAGTGGTTAAAGGCACTTGTTGACAAGTCTGATAATTCAAGTCCCATCTGCAACATGAGTTTCATCCCCAGGACTCAAAGAGTAGAAGGAGAGAACCCACTCCTGAAAGTTGTCCTTTGACCTCCATATATGTATGCTATGATAGGTACCCCTCCCTACAAAATAAAATAAATATATAAGTTAAAAATAAAAATTGTTTCATATTTCTTCTAGTTCTTCAGGCATTTTCAAATACTTAGGTTTTATCCTGTAGCTGATATTTGTATTGTCTGAAACTACTTGGGGTGTGGGATGTCAAGTCTCTCTCATGTGAAGTCTAGACAATCCAAACACAAGGGAGATGGCTGCACCCCAATTCCTTCACTGAGTCTCTTCCTTAGAAATGTCACTGTCTTTTTCACTAAGGGCTAAAATGTAAGTGATTGGGCCAGGCCCTAAGATCTACTTTTCCTTGCATGGGCCCAAACCTCATCTTGTGTTTTACCAAGACTCTATAAAGTAAGACTGGCAGAGCCCCCATGACAGCTATGCATTTAGCACATATGTTTAACACTGTTGTTTTTCTTACTTTCTAGTAAGCTCCACAAAGCACGAAGGAGAGTATTGATGACTCTTCCCCATATACCCACCTCACAGTTTGAGGTATTTCTCATTGAAAGAGAATGAGGTATTTCTCATTCTCAAGTGGCTCAATATATTATATTTGGAAACCAGAATGCTCTCATGATTTAGATTTAATTACCAGCAAAGGCAAACTTAACTCAGTCATGTCCACAGTAACTCTCACCCCACTGGAGAACTTAACTACCAGCAGGCTGACTTCCTCACTTCTTGAGGCACAGAAAGAATAAGCACAGGTTATCCATCGCTGTTCTGTCCCTTACTAGCTATGTGATTTTAAGTAAATTCCTTACTCAGAAGCAGCTCAGCAGGTAAGAGCACTCACTGGATACTCTTGCAGAGGACCCAATTTTCGCTCCCAGCACCCACATGGTGGTTCACAAACACCTATACTCCATTTCCCGGGAATCTGACACCCTCTTCTGGCCCTCATGGGCACCAGGCATGCATGTGGTACAAATGCATTAATATGAGCAAAACACCCATACACACAAATAAATAAATGCAATTAAAAACTTTAAAGTATGCTTCCTTAACAATTAAGTGAGCTAAATAATTCTTCATACATATAAGCTAGATCTGGGTAATAAATGTGATAATATGTATAAGGCTACAAACATATTATAGATAATTAAATAACATTTTCCCCTATTTAGAACACAGACTACAGAACTCTGTAAGAATTATTCCTTTAGGTTTACACTATATTTCATATTTCTAAAAAACACATCTTAATTTTTAGTAACCCTGTTAGGCAGATAGACTTCACTCTATAGATAAAGTCAGAAAAGATATTATCAGATAGATTAGCTTGTTATTGATAGCTAGAACCCCCAAACCAGAAATCCTGTCTCGTTCTTATAGCCTAATACAATTCTCTGAAGATAACTTTTGCTTTATAGATTTTTAAATCTTCTACTGAACTAGTGTCTGAGAAGCATTCTCATGTCATAGAAATAAAAGAGACAGTGGAGGTCCAGTAATTGATAGAAAGCAAAGGAAAGTAAGTGATTTTTTTTTGTTGTTGTTGTTTTTCAAGACAGGGTTTCTCTGTGTAGCCCTGGCTATCCTAGAACTTGATCTGTAGACCAGGCTGTCCTCAAACTCAGAGATCCACCTGCCTCTGTCTCCTGAATTCTGGGATTAAAGGCATGCATCACCGCTGCCTGGCTAGTTGTTTGATTTTTAAGAAGCTTGAAGATCATGATAGCTGAGGGATAGTATACCTTATGGAAAATCTTGATGGGAGCCATCTCTGCTCCATTTAGTGTCTTCAAAAGGAACATGGGCCAAGAAGAGGCATTCAGCCGAAATCCTGCAGTAAATATAATGGAGAACAGGTTAAAAAAATGTTCCCAAAGGGCAGGGTGATATCAAGTTCTCCCTCCAGAATCTAGCTACTCTTGACACTCATAGGCCCTTGAAAAGGGTTTAAAAATTGGACAAAGGAAATGGCTCATTAGACAGATGAGGAAAAGAGGCCCTTTGGAGGGAATGTAAATTTATCCTAGGTAAGGCAACAAATAAGTTGGGTCTCCAAACCAAAGACAAATATAACCATAATTCCTCAAACGCTTTCTTGCATAAATCCAAGACAGATATAATATAGGATGAATAGATACTTGGAAGTGATCTAAACAGTAGACTATAAAACTGGATTTAACAGTCTCTTAAGAAAAACCAGTTGATTAAGTAAGTCAGTTTGTAAGTCTAAAAACACAAGTAAGCCAATCAATCACTATAAAACAACTCGCTATTTTCCTGTGGCTCTCTGAAGACAGTCACATATGCATATATACTTTTGGACTTCGTGTCTTCATAAATAAGTAAGATCAATGAATGATGAAACAGAAAATCATTCTACCCTAAATTATTCATTTTCCCAAAAAGAAGCCTAAAAATTTAATTGTCCATTGAAATCCACAAAGTCAGTGAGAATGTAGCATTGATTTAGTGAGTTGTAAAAATTAAGATCATTATTAAATTTGGTCTTCTGATTTGATTCTCAAGTCCTCCTTTCAATTTGGCTTCAAGTCCCTATACTGAAATGGTTTCAAAAATGTCTCCCAACCTCGGCCTTATCATCATAGTCAGAGGACAGTCTGTGCCAATGCTGAACATATGGAACTAACAACAGAAAGTTGTTAAGTGTGAAGCTCTATGCCAATCACTTTCCACTGATTGCTGAAATTTTAAGCAGCCTCAAAACATAGACATTATCTTCATTTTACAGATGAGGAAGGAGGCAACAGTAAACCATTTAAGGTTTCAAATGTGCAAATGACACAATCTGAGTAAGCAATCTGAGACCTGATCCTATATGCTTACCCACTACGTTGAAATCAATATGAAAGAAAAAATGAAAAATCACCTTTTGGGCTTAGCATTAAACACTATAGTTAAATTCATGAGGAAGAGAAAATGAAAGTTAGGAAGGTGCTATACCTCCATATGATTTACATTTTCTGTCCCAATCTAACTCTACTAAGTCAACCTTCCTAAAACGAAGTAGGTTCTTGGGAGAGCTCATTCCTATCAACAACAGCAATAGCAAGGTGGGCATTTTATTGCTTAATCTGAAACTGCCATCTCTTACTCTTTTGTTGCTTAGCCACTTTGCTCTTTTGAAAAACAAAACAAAAACAATACTCTTAACTCCACATGATTTGGTGGGATCTCAATCAGGTTGCCCTATCTACTTGGCCACAGGGTGGAAAATAATTCCATGTTAGAGCATCAGACTCTTTTAGATAAAAACTATATGTGTAAATGTGGGTCAATTATCTTGTGGCATTAAAAGTATGCTAAAAAAAAAGGGGGTCATAGCTGTAAGAATATATACAAATTCAGCATTGATACATGGAAAACATTTCCAAATAAGACCAAAGTAGGTCTGGGATGGAGAGAACTATAGCATTTAAAACAACCGGTTAAAACACAATAGTAGATCATTTCTTGGCCTTCTTGGATATAAGATTAAATAATTCTTGCCTCCTTTTTTTCCTTCTCTATTCTGGCTTGAACTAGGTTTTTGACTAATTCACTTGCTTTGATCATAATTGTTTGTTTGCTTATTTGGTTGGTTTTTAAATCCAAGTCCTCCAGAAATTGAGGACTGGGGTGTGTGTGTATAAAAGACAGATAGCATGGATGCATACTCAATTAGATTAGATGCCTGCACAATTAGGAAATTCAGGTTTTATACCCTCAGTTACCTGTCCGACCAGGTAATTTGACTCCACTTTTAAAGAAATGGTCTTCCATTTTGTTTGGAATTTGAGGAGCTAAAAAATCCTTCAAGCCATATATGATATAAAGGGTATCAGCACAATAGCTAATGTGCACTAAATGTATTACCCATGTTACATGTCATTTCTTATTTAACATTCGAAATGGTACCATAAGGCAGACACAATTACTTATAGTTTATAAAAGATGAAATGGAGATCAAGTAGTAGGTTGTTCAATGTCACATTAGTGTGGTGAGGACAGATTTCAGTATGTGATGGTTTAGCCCTGTATCTTACAGTTCTTTGTTTATTACCTCCTAGCAAGCACCTTTAGGGTTAGAAGGGCAGGATACAAAAGTTAGAATGACAATACTAAGGACTTTAATTCCATGGCCTCCAAGGTGATGGCGATCTCTTTCCTTATCCAAATTCAAGAGAATAAGTAATTTGTATTAATATTTTTGGAAGTCATAGATATGAGTTTCACATTGGAAAGGAGCTTGGAGGTGAACTACCCAAAGATTTCATATTGTAGAAGACAAAGCTAAAGTAAAGAGAAGACAAGAAATTCTTCATGGCCAATGAAGCTGCTCTTGTGGTCAGACTGGAATCCTAGGACTTATTTTAATATGTATTTATATGTTTGTGTGTGTGTAGGTGCATGTAAAAATGTTGGCTTTGTGTGCATATGAAGGCTGGAATTGGTTTTCTACCTTATTTTTGTCATTTTTATTTAATTTTTCTTTTTTTATTGAGCTATTTTTCTTTGCTCCCCTCCCTTCCTCTTACCTCCCTTTCTATGTTCTCCCATGACCCCATTCACTTCCAATTTACTGAGGAGATCTTGTATTTTTCTACTTTCCCTGTAGATTAGATCCATGTATGTCTTTCTTAGGGTCCTCTCTGTTGACTAGGTTCTCTGGGATTGTGAACTGTAGGCTGGTTTTTCTTTGCTTTATGTCTAAAAGCCACTTATGAGGGACTACATAATATATTTGTCTTTCTTGGTCTGGGTTACCTCGCTCAATATGATGTTTCCTAGATCCATCCATTTGCCTGCAAATTTCAAGATGTCATTATTTTTTCTGTTGTGTAATAATCCATTGTGTAAATGTACCACACTTCTTTATCCATTCTTCAGTCAAGGGGCATTTAGGTTGTTTCCAGGTTCTGGATATGACAAATAACACTGCTATGAACATAGCTGAGCACATGTCCTTGTGGTACAGTTGAACATCCTTTGGGTATATACCCAAAAATGGTATTGCTGGGTCTTGAGGTAGGTTGCTTCCTCATTTTTCTGAGAAATTGCCTACTGATATCCAAAGTTTCTGTACCAGTTTACACTCCCACAGGCAATGGATGAGTATTCCCTTTACCCCACATCCTCTTCAGCATAAGTTGTTATCAGTGTTTTTGATCTTGGTCATTCTGACAGGTGTAAGGTGGAATCTCAGTGTTGTTTTGATTTGCATTTCTCTGATGACTAAGGATGTTGAACATTTCCTTAAGTGTCTTTCAGCCATTTCAGATTCCTCTGTTGAGAGTTCTGTTTAGGTCTGTACCCCATTTCTTTTATTAGAATATTTGTTCTTTTGATTACCAATTTCTTGAGTTCTTCATATATTATGAAGATCAGCCCTCTGTCCAATGTGGGGTTGATGAACCCTACTCTGTAGGCTGCCGTTTTGTCTTGTTGACCGTATCCTTTGCTTTACAGAAGCTTCTCAGTTTTAGGAGGTCCTATTTATTAAGTGTTGTTCTTAGTATCTGTGCTACTGGGGTTATATTTAGGAAATGGTCTCCTGTGCCAGTGTGTTCAAATGTACTTCCCACTTTCTCTTCTATCAGGTTCAGTGTGTTTGGTTTTATGTTGAGACCTTTCTTTGATCCATTTGGACTTGAGTTTTGTACATGGCGATAGATATGGATCTATTATCATTCTTCTACATGTTGATATCCAGTTATGCCAGCACGATTTGTTGAATATTGTTCTTTTTTCCATTTTGTATTTTTTGCTTCTTTGGCAAAAATCAGGTGTTTGTAGGTGTGGGAATGGATATCTGGGTCCTTGATTTGGTTCCACTGGTCCTCCTGTCTGCTTTTATGCCAATACCAGGCTGCTTTCAGTACTGTAGCTTTGTAGTAGAGTCTGAAGTCAGTGACTGTGATGCCTCCAGAAGTTCCTTTATTGTACAAGATTATTTTGGCTATCCTGGGCTTTTTGCTTTTCCATACGAAGTTAAGTATTGTTCTTTCAAGGGCTGTGAAGAATTTTGCTGGGCATTGCGTTGAATCTGTAGACTGTTTTTGGTAAGACTGCCATTTTTACTATGTTAATTCTACCTATCCAAGAGCATGGGAGATATTTCCATTTTCTGGTGTCTTCAATTTCTTTCTTCAAAGATTTAAAATTCTTGTTATACAGGTTATCCACTTGTTTGGTTAGAGTTACTCCAAGATATTTTATGTTATTTGTGGCTATTATGAAGTAATGTTTCTCTGATTTCTTTCTCAGCCCATTTACCATCTGTATAAAGGAGGGCTTCTGATTTGAGTTAATCTTATATCCTGCTACATTACTGAAGGTGTTTATGAGTTGTACCAAGAAGTTCCTTGGTAGAATTTTTGGGGTCACTTATGTAAACTATCATATCATCAGCAAATAGTGAGAGTCTGACTTATTCTTTTCCAGTTTGTATCCCCTTGATCTCCTTTTGTTGTCTTATTGATCTAGCTAGAACATCAAGTACTATATTAAATAGATATGGAGAGAGTGGGCAACCTTGTCTTGTTCCTGATTTCCGTGGGATCGCTTTGAGTTTCCATTTAGATTGATGTTTGCTGCTGGCTTGCTGTATATTGCCTTTATTATGTTTAGGTATGTTCTTTGTGTCCCTTGCTCTCTCCAAGACCTTTAGCATGAAGGGATGTTGTATTTTGTCAAGTGCTTTTTCAGCATCTAATGAGATGATCATGTGTTTCTTTTTTTCAGTTTGTTTAAATGGTGGATTACATTGACAGATTTTCATATGTTGAACCATCCCTACATCTCTGGGATGAAGCCTATTTGGTCATAGTGGATGATTTTTCTGATGTGTTCTTGGATTCAGTTTGCCAGTATTGAGTATTTTTGCATCAATGTTCATGAGTGAAACTGGTTTGTAATTCTCTTTCTTAGTAATGCCTCTGTGTGGTTTGGGTATCAGGGTAATTATAGCCTTGTAAAAAGAGTCTGGCAATGTTCCTTTTGTTTCTGTTGTGGAACAATTTGAAAAGTATTGGTATTAGTTCTTCTTTGAAAATCTTGTAGAATTCTGCGTTGAAACCATCTGGTTGGAACTTTTTTTTTGTTGGGAGGCTTTTGATGACTGTTTTTATTTCTTTAGCAGTTATAGGTCTATTTAATTTACTAATCTGGTCTTGATTTAATTTTGATAAATGATATTTATCCAGAAAATTGTACATTTTCTTTAAGTTTTCCAATTTTGTGGAGTACAGGTTTTCAAAGTATGACCTGATGATTCTCTGGATTTCCTCCATGTCTGTTGTTATTTTCCCCTTTTCGTTTCTGAATTTGTTAATGTGGATATTCTCTCTCTGCCTTTTGGTTAGTTTTGATAAAGATTTGTGTATTTTGTTGATTTTCTTGAAGAATCAACTCTGTCTCATTGATTCTTTGTACTTTTTTTTCCTATTTTGTTGATTTCAGTTCTCAATTTGATTATTTCCCATTGTCTAGTCCTCCCAGGTGAGTTTGCTTCTTTTTGTTCTAGAGTTTTCAGGTTTTCTGTTAACTCACTAGTGTGGAATTTTTCTAGCTTTTTTATGTAGGCATTTAGTGCTATGAACTTTCCTCTTTTCACTGCTTTTATTGTGTCCCATAAATTTGGGCATGTTGTACGGTCATTTTCGTTGAACTTTAGGAAGTCTTTAATTTCTTCCTTTATATCTTCCTTGACCCATTGGTGATTCAGGAGAGCATTGTTTAATTTCCAGGTGTTTGTGGGCTTTCTGAAATTAGTGTTGCTGTTGAATCCTAATTTTAAACCATGGTGATCCTATAAGAGACATGGGGTTACTCCATTTATTTTTGTATCTATTCATGTTTGCTGTGTTTCCTAGCATGTGGTCAATTTTTGAGGAGGTTCCATGAGATGTTAAGAAGAAGGCATATTTTTTATGCTTGGATGGAATGTTCCATAGATGTCTGTTAAGTCCATTTGAGTCATTATATCTTTTAATTCCCTTATTTCTCTAAGTTTCTGTCTGGCAGACCTGTCCAGTGGTGAAAGTGGGGTGCTGAAGTCTCCCACAATTAGTGTGTGCAGTTTAATGTGTGATTTAAGCTTTAGCAACCTCCACCGGAGCAAGCAAGCCTTAGCTAGTGACCTCCTCAGGGGCAGACCTAAGCCAGGGATATCCATGGGAGCAGGCCCAAGCCAGTGACCTCCATGGGAGCAGGCCCAAATGACCTCCAGGATTGCAGAGCAACCTCTGGGAGCACTGAACGACCTCGGGGGTGACTGGAACCTTGGCCCTAAGTCCACCACAAGTAGTAAGCATCTGAACCTTGGATCCACTGGCACCTGGAAGAGTGATCACCAGAGACATGGCCACTCACCAGAGACATGGCCACAACTACACCAATCAGAGGAAAAGATGAGTAGACAAGGTAAGAACACATTCAACACAACAAAGAGCAACATGACACCAACAAAATACTAGCTGCTCTAAAACAGGAAGTCTTGACCCCCCCCAATACAAATGAAGCAGAAGAAAATGGCTTAAAAAAATAACGTTAGGAAAATGTTTGGGGCCCTTAAAGAAGAAATGAAAAATTCTCTCATAGAAATAGAAAAAAGACAAACAAAAATTTTGAAGAAATCAACAAATCCCTTAAAGAAAACCAAGATAAAGGAATGAAACAGGTGAAAGAAATGACTCAAGACTTGAAAACGAAAGAGACAATAACAAAAACACAAACCAAGGGAATTCTGGAAACAGAAAATATGGGAAAACGATCAAGAATCACAAATGCAAGGAAAAATGACAGAATACAAGAGATGGAAGAGAGAATCTCAAGTGTTGATATTATAAATAAAAGAAAACGTTAAATCTAACAAAAGCTTAATACAAAATATTAAGGATATATGGGACACCATGAAAAGACCAAACCCAAGAATAAGAGGGATAGAAGGAGAAGTCCAATTAAAAAGCACAGAAAATATATTCAACAAAATCATAAAAGAAAACTTTCCCAATCTAAAGAAAAGATATGCATATGAAGATAGAAGAATCTTACAGAACACCACATAGACTGGACCAAAAAGAAAGTCTCCTGCCACATAATATTTAAAACGCTAAACATACAGAATAAAGAAAGAATATTAAGAGCTGCAAAGGAAAAAGGCCAAGTAACACATAAAGGCAGACCTATCAGAATTACACCTGACTTCTTAATGGAAACAATGAAAGCCAGAAGGTCCTGGTCAAGTGTTATGCAGACATTAAGAGACCAC
The DNA here is from genome assembly GCA_004026605.1 of Ondatra zibethicus. Lineage (NCBI taxonomy): Eukaryota > Metazoa > Chordata > Mammalia > Rodentia > Cricetidae > Ondatra > Ondatra zibethicus. The sequence continues at coordinate 50,335 of PVIU01007049.1, read as the reverse complement.
AGAAGGCAGCCCAGACTACTATACCCAGCAAAACCTTTAATCACTATAGATGAACAAAACAAGATATTTATTCCATGACAGAACCAGATTTAACCAATACCTAGCCACAAACCCAGCCCTATACAAAGTACTAGAAGGAAAACTCCAACCCAAGGATGTTAGCTACATCCACACAAACACAGACAATTGATGATCTCACAGCAGCAAATCTCAAAGAAGGGAAAAACACACACAATAACATCACCAACAACGAAAACTGAAATAACAGAAACTAACAATCACTGTTCATTAATATCCCTTAATATAAATGGACTCAACTCACCTATAAAAAGACAGTCTAACAGATTGGATATAAAAACAGAATCCATCCTTCTGCTGCATACAAGAAATACACCTCAACCTTAAAGACAGACATTGCCTCAGAGTAAAGAGTTGGGAAAAAGTTTTCCAATCAAATGAACCTAAGAAACAAGCTGGTGTAGCTATCCTAATATCTAATAAAATAGACTTCAAATTAAAATCAATCAAAAGAGACAAAGAAGGACATTTCATATTTGCCATAGGAAAAATTAATCAAGACGAAATGTCAATACTGTACACTTATGCCCCAAATACAAGGGCACCTTCATATGTAAAAGAAATACTACTAAAGCTAAAATCACACATTAAACCTTATTTTTGACTCAGGTACTTTTGAACCTGGAGCTCACCAGCTGAATATACTGTTTGTCCAGGAAGCTCCATGGATCCCCTGTCTCATCTCTTTCCTTAACCTACTAGGCTATCTCCAAACAGTAACATTTATTATACATCCATGTGTTAGGCTCCACTGAACTACTGAGTACTTTAAGTGAGTTATCTCCTTCAATTCCAGATGCAAGTCTGAATTAGATACTAGAAAACCGACACTGCTTCTGGAGACAGATGGCCTAGTTAAAGTCCAGCTTGCTGTTTCATAGGTGTATAACATTTCACAAACAACAACAACAAAAAAAACCTCTTAAGCTTCAGTTTCCTTAACAAAGTGGGATAAAGGTAGGAATCGCCTCATCTTAGTGGGTCATTCTATGTATTAATATATGAAAAGGACATAAGATAGTGCCTAACATATAGTAGAAAATAAATTATGGCTATTATTTTTTTAAATTACGATGAAGACGAAGACTTAGAGAAACTGGGTAAAATATCCAAGGTTAGTAAACAGTACAGCCAGGATACAAACCCAGCCCTTCTGTCTACAAAGTCTCCATTATCACCCACCACATTAATATCTTCAGTGATTTCATCACAGTCCTACCACACTGTCTTAGTTAGGGTTACTACTACTGTGATAAACACCATGACCAAAAACAACTTGGGGAGGAAAGGCTTTATTCTAGCTTACAACTCTCAGGTCACAGTCCATCATCAAAGGAAGTTAGGCAGGAACTCAAGGTAGAAACCTAGAGACAGAAGCAGAGAGGCCAGGGAGCGGTACTGTTTAATGACCTTAACCTCGTGGTTTACTCAGCTTGCTGTCTTATAACAGCCAGGAGTACCTGCCCACAGGTGGCACCACCCATGGTGAGATGGGCCCTCCCACATCAAACATCAAAATTAAAATGCATCACAGACCATTCTGGCAGGAGCACTGTCTCAATTGATGTTCTCCCTTTCCAAATGACTCTTGTGTCAAGCTGACATAAAAACTAGCCAGCATACATATGTAACTAGGTAGAAGACCTGGAGTTTACAAAGTTGTGAAAGAGGGAAGAAAAGTGAGATTCTCAAGTAAAACAATGGCCTGGGATGCTTTAAGGAAAAAGACCTTTAACCTCTAAATGTGCAAGTACCGCTGTCACCGGTTCTCTTCTTCTTGGTCCCCATACTTTTCCTGTCATGTGCTGACTGCCAATCTGTATCTCTAGTCCAGACCTTTGCTTTAAGTTTTATATTCCCATGTCCAACTGTATTCTTCAGTAACTTATGGGTGCATAAAAGAGCTCACAATGATTAAGTCAAATATAGCACTCTTAATGTTTCTATTCCCTCTATACTAATACATTGGAAGCTCAGGGAACACTGTGGAAGAGGGGATAGAAAGAAAAAGATCCTGATGGTGGTAGTATGTACCTTTAATCCCAGCACACAGGCGGCAAAGATAGGCAGATCTCTGAGTTCAAGGTCACCTGGTCTAAAAAGTGTGTTCTAGGACAGCCAGGGCTACACAGAGAAACCTGATCTTAAAAGATGGAGGAGGAGGAGGAGAAGAAAAAGAATGAGCCAGAGGAAGGGGTAGAGTGTTGTGGAACACTCTCTTCTGGGCACAGCATGAACACTATACTCAGGATCTCAGCTGTGACTACTTATACAATACATATACAAGATTGGGCCCATCACTATCCTGTCATAGAATGGGAAGAGGTTCAAGAAGTTTTACTACTCTTTAAATATGTATGAACAGTTAATGATTGCTGGGGGAGGGAAAAATATTTTCCTTTCGTGGTGTAGCCATTGGTAAGGTACTTATCCCCCTATAAGTAACACCACACCCACACTTTTATACAAACCAATGAGACTATTTGTGTCACAAATAAATAAATTAGAGACATTAAGATAGAAGGAGGACTAGTTGGGAAAAGAAAGAGAAAAGTAGGAATGGGACAGGCAGAAGAGAGGATAATAAGAGGTGAATATAATCAAAATACATTACATGCATGCATAAGTCAGTAAAATCTGGTATTATACATATAACTAATACATCCTAATAAAATAAATGACAATAAATTTTAATATATATGTTTTCTTCAACTAGAGTAAGATTGATAGGCATTTTACTGAAGGGAAAAAATTTCATTTGTTAAGTGGATGTCAAAAATTAATGGATGGTCCATCATGTTACTCCATTTACTTGTCACAAAAGCCATGCATGCCCACAAGAGCTTATTAATGATGTTTCAGATGAAGCAACTGAAAATCAAGGTTAAAATCAAGGTTAAGCAAATTATCCTTGGCCACACAATCTTAAATCAGTCCTGGCACAGTCTTGTATGTGCTCTGTGCTCACTTGCTAGGATTGTTTTAAAATCTTCAAAAAGAAGCTGTTCTGAAGAGTTTCTGGGTGTTCCTGGGGTTGTGTGAATCACTGAATAAGCTACAGTCCAGCTGTCCAGTGAACTATCAAGCCATGGATTTAAATGTGGATCAACAGAGCATTATTTCAATCATAATTTGCACCCTCTAGTGGTACAAAATAGAACATCATTCACTGAAGGTAACAGGTGAATCCACCCCACTCTACCATTACCACTGTCTTTTGTAATAAGCTTTGGGGAGTTACTAGAAGCTATTACTATCAATATGACTCCACGGCTCTTATCTTAGGTTCTCCTCCCTGAAAAGCATGGCATGTGAATGTATGTGCACACAGAAGTGTGCCATTGATCCACTAATCCTGTTTCTGTGTTTACCAGACAGGATAGTGACCTAAGCACTACTTCCAAGCCTGCTTTACGGTTATCAAATCTTTACCCCAAGACTGGAGGAAAGGAGAAACAGGCTAGAAGAAAGGTGCTGAGGAGTCGACTATACACCTGCTTTGATTTTGGAAGGAATTCTGGGTTCCTCTTGGTTCTGTCAAGACTCCTATCACTTCCCTGTTGTACCTGCAACTCAGATTGCACTGGCAGTAGGATCTGTGACTGGCCTTGGAGGTAGGCAACGGGTGCAGGTGTGGCTGTATAAGGTTTCCTTGCATTATCAGGGCCAAGAGCTTTGCTGCGAAGGTCAGTGAAAACTTGACCTTTATAAAATAAGCATTTAAGGTAACATGATAAAACCGCTTCTAAAATTATGATTGTTTTTCTCCCACAAAATTTTAAGAATTTCTATAAATTCAAAAGACAATAAATTTAACTTAAAAAAAAGATTTTTTTCCACTGACGCTGAAGCAACCTAGCAAATGAAAAGATTGAACAGTGATAAAGAACACATAAAGGGTTCCTTTCAAATCGGCAAAGCAGGCAATCTTACCAAAAGCAATCTACAGATTCAACGCAATGCCCAGCAAAATTCTTAACAGACCTCCAAAGAATGGTACTAAACTTCATTTGGAAAAGCAAAAAACCCAGGATAGCCAAAACAATCCTGTACAATAAAAGAACTTCTGGAGGCATCACAATCTCTGACTTCAAACTCTACTCCAGAGCTACAGTACTGAAAACAGCCTGGTACTGGCATAAGAACAGACAGGAGGACCAATGGAACCAAATAGAAGACCCAGATATCAGTCCACACATCTTCGAATACCTGATCTTTGATAAAGAAGCAAAAAATATCAAATGGAAAAAAGAAAGCATATTTAACAAGTGGTGCTGGCATAACTGGATATCAACATGTAGAAAAATGAAAACAGACCCATATCTATCACCATGCACAAAACTCAAGACCAAATGGATCAAAGATCTCTACATAAAGCCAGCCACACTGAACCTCATAGAAGAGAAAGTGGGAAGTACACTTGAACACATTGGCACAGGGAACCACTTCCTAAATATAACCCCAGCAGCACAGACGCTGAGAGAAACAATAAATGGGACCTCCTGAAACTGAAAAGTTTCTGTAAAACAAAGGACACAGTCAACAAGACAAAACGACAGCCTACAGAATGAGAAAAGGTCTTCACTAACCCCACATCAGACAGAGGTCTGATCTCCAAAATATACAAAGAACTCAAGAAATTGGACATCAAAAGATCACATAATCCAATTAAAAAAATGGAGTACAGACCTAAACAGAGAACTCTCAACAGAGGAATCTAAAATGGCTGAAAGACACTTAAGGAAATGTTCAACATCCTTAGTCATCAGAGAAATGCAAACAACACTGAGATTCCATCTTACACCTGTAAGAATGGCCAAGATCAAAAACACTGATGACAACTTATGCTGGAGAGGTTGTGGGGAAAAGGGAATACTTCTGCATTGCTGGTGGGAATGCAAGCTGGTACAACCCCTTTGGATGTCAGTGTGGCGATTTCTCAGAAAATTAGGAAACAACATTCCTCAAGACCCAGTAATACCTTTTGGGTATATATCCAAAGGATGCTCAATCGTGCCACAAGGACATGTGCTCAACTATGTTCATAGCAGCTTTGTTTGTCAAAGCCAGAACCTGGAAACAACCTAAATGCCCCTCGATCAAAGAATGGATACGAAAAATGTGGTACATTTATACAATGGAGTACTACACAGCAGAAAAAAATAACAACATCTTGAATTTTGCAGGAAAATGGATGGAGCTAGAAAACATTATTTTGAGTGAGGTAACCCAGACACATAAAGACAATTATCACATGTACTCACTCATAGGTGGTTTTTAAACATAAAGCAAAGAAAGCCAGCCTACAAACCACAATCCCAGAGAACTTAGACAACAATGAGAACACTAAGAGAGACTTACATAGATCTAATCTACATGGGAAGTAGAAAGTAGAAAAAGATCTCCTGAGTAAATTGGGAAAATGGGGACCTTGGGGGAGGATTAAAGGGGAGGGGCAGGGAGGGGAGCAGAGAAAAATGTAGAGCTCAATAAATATCAATAAAAAAAAGAAAGAGAAAAAAACAAACCAGTGACAACAAATTTGGACACTAGAATCCTCAGGGGTGATTTACAGGGCATATTAGTTTTCTACTGCCCCCAAATTCTGACTTAAGCCATTTAAGACCTAGATACAGAACTTATCTAAAGCTCCCTACTGATTTTAACAGATGGAACTATGTTTCAAAAGTCCTCTTTAGAATTACACACGGTATTAAGTAAGAGAATGGGTCAATAATATCAGTAGTTCTGAGGAAAAGGTTGTCATTTCTGAGACAACTTAGCTGAAGAAGCTTGCCCTACCTCTTGTTGTCTTGAGCCATGTGGTCTATGATGTTTTCATTTGGTAGCCTGAGCAAACTAAGACACAGCCTTAATCATATATCAAGTCATATGCAGTTTACTACTATATTTTCTTTATTTTATAGTTAAGCCTATCTTATTCAAGCACCAGTTGTCCTATGGGACAATAATTTGTACCCTGTCAATTATATTTTAATAAAATGCTGGCTGGCCAGCCAGGCAGGAAGTATAGGTGGGGCAACCAGGCAGCAAGTATAGGCAGGGTGAGAACAGGAGAATTCTGGGAAGAGGAAAGAGTCAGTCCACAGTCATCACCTAGACATAGAGAAAGCCAGACATAGAGCAAGCAAGATGTGACTGCCTCACCAAAAAAGGTACCAAGCCACGTGGCTAACACAGATGAGTATTATGGGCTAAAATAAGTTATAAGAGTTAATAAGAAGCCTGAGATACTAGGCCAATAAGTTTATAATTAATGTAGACCTCTGTGTGTTTATTTGGGACTAAACGGCTGTGGGATCTGGGGGGACAGAAACCTCTGTCAACAAATGGTGCCCAACTTGTGGAGAACTGCATCCACATAAAGCCTGAGAGAGTTTGGGAAGTAATTCTAGAAAAAAAGAACAGTTGCACAGCTTCTTGGTAGCATTTTCTCAGGTGTGCTCTGCTTGCTAGGGACAAACAATCTCATTTAAGAGAGGCTTCCTGACTCAGCTTTAGCTGTGAAACCTTGCAGCTCTTTTAAGAGGCCCTGCCACCAAACACTTAAATGGTATTTATGAATAGCCAACAGAATGCTTCTTGGTGTTGTCAGGGACCTTGAAATGCCTTAGAGTTGTAGCAATAAGCATGGCTCCAGTACTTCTCCCTTGAGGCTAGATTCTCAGAAAGCTAAGGAATGGATGGATCCAGCCATCAAAGCCATGGCTTTAATCCTAGCCATATGGCTTAGCAAATTAAAGACTCATGTGATCAGAAAAAGAGAGCTACAGTAAAGATAGTTTCAGAAGAAAAAGCCTCTAAACAGTTTAGAGTGTGTTTAAAAATATATGTAGGCTTGGGAGAGAAAATAAAAAGTAAATAAAAAATAAAAAAGAGTGAGTAGTTGGGTGTGGTGATACACACCTTTAATCTCAAAACTTGGGAGGAAGAGGCTGGTGGATCTCTGAGTTCAAGGACAACGTGGTCTACAGAGTGAATTCCAGGACAGCCAATGACACACAGAGAAACCCTGTCTCAAAAAGCCAAAAATTAAAAATAAAAATAAAAGAAACAAAGTTTAAAATAAGGTCACACAAAGATGAAAAATACAGAGTCTGGATACTGTATGTTATTGTATTGTCTTTAAGTTGTTTGATGGCTAAGGAAGGAGTAAAAGCTGCTAAAAGATATTTGATTATAAATGTTGCCAGATTAATCCAACATATATATTTTGAAAATGCCTTGACTTCAAAATTTAAGTCAAAATGTATGTTACTTTGGAGAAGAGGTTTTGCTTTTGTTTCCACAGGAAATGAAAGGCTGTGGATTCATTCTGGATTAAGAAAAATCAGATTTGATCAAGGAAGACCCCCTGAGAAATCTCCGATAGGAGAGGATGGCCCAAATGATCCAACGTTTCAGAAGACCTGTTGGAGTTTCCTCTGAGTTCTGCATCCAGAACAGTTTCAAGACTGCTGGCTGAGATGATCAAGCCTCACAGAATTTTCAAGTCAAGACTTGACCATAATCTTAAACTTTCTTTAGGTCTCCTTAAGATTTAAGCACCCCCAATCAGCAGGAAGTAGCCTGGAAAATTACACCCACATTCCCCCCAAAACGGATTATGGATATTTATCTTTGTTTAGAGTGTTGGTTACAAGATGCTATAAATAATGGACTGGACAAAAAGCTAAACAAAGGAGATTCAATTCAGGGTTCTTGTTTTTTTTTTAAAGGGGGGGGTAAGTGCTGTGGGACAATGATCTGTACCCTGTCAATTGTATTTTAATAAAACGCTGACTGGCCAGTAGCCTGACAGGAAGTATAGGCAGGGTGAGAAAAGGAGAATCTGGGAAGAGGAAAGAGTCAGTCTGCAGTCATCACCCAGACACAGAGGAAGCCAGACAGAGCAAGCAAGATGTGACTACCTCACTGAAAAAGGTACCAAGCCATGTATCTAACACAGACAAGTATTAAGGGCTAATATGAGGTATAAGGGTTAAAAAGAAGCCTGAGCTACTAGGCCAGTCAGTTTATAATTAATGTAGACCTCTGTGTGTTTAAGTGGGACTAAATGGCTGTGGGACCTGGTGGAACAAAACCTCTGTCAATACAATTGCACATGGGTTTAACCAGAGGCTTTACAGTATGTTTTAATTTACTTATAAACATTCTTTCCTTTGCAGAGGTCCTAGAGATCAACCTTAAGTAGTTAGACTTTGCAGCAAATGTGTTCATCTGCTAACTCATCTTGCAGGTCTCATCTGTGTAATTTGTGGATTCTTAATTATCACTGACTTTTTCTTTTGTGGGAGTTCAACTTTTTCTCTTTCATATTAACTCGTTGAGTATTCTATACAACACATTTTTAAACATATTCATCCCCACTCCAACTCCTTGCCCACTTCCCTACCCACCCAACTTTGTATTCCCCTTTTGTCTGCATGCTGACCACATTCTTGGATGTGCAGCCTTCTACTGAAATGTGGTCTACCTACTAGGGACCATTTCTTTAAAGAGCCTCGACTTCCCTGTCCCAGCAGCTATCAGTTTCCAACAGTTCTTTACCTAGGGTTTAAGATTTCATATATACTTTCCTCCCCATGCTAAGATTTTGCCTGGCTTGAGCTTACACAGGTCTTGTTCATGTTGTCACAATTGCTGGGGACTGAACCCATGGCCATGTAATTGTTGGTTAAGTGCCTGACCATTGAGCTAAATCCCTAACCTTTTCCCTGCTTAGCTGAATGTTTGGTAATTTTTACTGTGGAAAAATACACATAACATAAAAATGACCATGGTAGCTATTTTAAACTGCACATTCCCACTGTTGCACAACCATGTATCTCTGGAACTTTTTCAACATCCTAAATTGGACGATATTAAACGATATCTTGGTTTCTTCCTATTGGCAATTCTTCACAATATAGGAGGAAAGGACTTGTTTCCTACTCCTTGTGCTTGCTCCACAGTCTCCTGCAGCACTCTTCTGAATTCCTGCAGTGGGAAGCATGCAGTAGCTCTTCTTTTAAAAAAAAAAACAAAAACCCACAACTATCTTTTTTCATAACAACCCAAGTTCCCATTCCTTCCCCTCCTTCCATCTCTCTATATACCTCCCAACCCCACCCCCATCCACTCCTTAGAGAGGGTAAGGGACATTGCTTTGGGGAAGGTCCAAGGCCCCCCTACTATATCTAGGCTGAGCAAGGTATCCCTCCAAAGAGAATAAGGCTACCCCAAAGCCAATACAATCACTAGGGATAAATCCTGGTGCCACTGCCAGTGGCCCCTCAGTCTGCCCCAGCCATGCAACTGTCAACCACATTCAGAGGAACTAGTTTTGTCCTATGCTTGTTCCTTCCCAGTCCGGCTAGAGTTGGTGAGCTCCCATTAGGTCAGGGAGACTGTTTCAGTGGGTGTACCCATCATAGTCTTGACCTCTTTCCTCACACTCTCATTCCTCCCACTCTTCAACTGGACTTTGGGAGCCCAGTCCAATGCTCCGATGTGGGTCTCTGCCTCTGTTTCCACCAGTCGCTGTATGAAGGCTCTGTGGTGATATTTAAGACATTCATCAGTCTGACTACAGGGCAAGTCAAGATGGGTCCCCCTCTCTTCTATTGCATAGGGTTTTAGCTGGGGTTATCCTTGTGGATTCCTGGTAATTTTTCTAGAGCCAGGTTTCTTGCTAACTCCATAATGGCTCCCTCAGTTGAGATATCTCTTTCCTTGCTCTCATCTTTGTCCTTCCTTCATCTCGACTATCCCGTTCCCTCAAGTCCTTGCCCCTTCCCTTCTCCTCTCCTCTTCCTCTTTCATCCTCCCTTTTTCCCCCACCCCCATGCTCCCAATTCTGTCAAGCAATCTTGTCCACTTCGACTTTCCAGGTGGATCTACACATGCTTTTCTTAGGGATTACACTGTTACTTAGCTTCTTTAGAATCATGAATTATAGGCTCAATATCGCTTACTTATAGCTAGTATACACTTATAGAGAGTACATACCATATTCATCTTTTTGGGTCTGGGTTACCTTACTCAGTATAGTGTTTTCTAGTTCCATCCATTTGTATGCAAATTTCAAGATGTCATTGTTTTTTTTTTTTTTAACTGCTGATTAATGCTCTAATGTGTAAATGTGCCATACTTTCTTTATCCATTCTTCAGCTGAGGGGCACCTAGGTGGTTTCCAGGTTCTGGCTATTACAAATAACACTGCTATGAGCATAGTTGAACAAATGTCTTTGTAGTATGATTGAGCATCTTTTGGGTATATGCCCAAGAGTGGTACTGATGGATCATGAGGTAGATTGATTCCCAATTTTCTGAGAAACCACCACACTGATTTCCAAAGTGGCTGCACAAGTTTGCATTCCCACCAGCAGTGGAGGAGTGTTCCTCTTACTCCACATCCTTTCCGGCATAAACTATCATTGGTGTTTTTGATCTTAGCCATTCTGACAGGTGTAAGATGGTATCTCAGAGTTGTTTTGATTTGCATTTCCCTGATGGCCAAGGACGTTGAATATTTCCTTAAGTGTCTTTCGGCCATTTGAGATTCTTCTGTTGAGAATTCTCTGTTTAATTCTGTACCTCATTTTTTTAATTGGGTTATTTGGAATTTTGATGTCTAATTTCTTGAGTTCTTTATATATTTTTTAGCTCAGTCCTTTGTCTGGTGTGGGGTTGGTGAAGATCTTTTCCAGTAGGCTGCCTTTTTGTCTTATTGACAGTGTCCTTTGTTTTACAAAAGCTTCTATGTTTCAGGAGGTCCCATTTACTTATTGTTGCTCTCAGTGTGTATGCTACTAGGGCTATATTTGAACAATCTTCTCAGAAGTAGAAGAGGCAATTTCCTGGCAAGTTCTTCCAATGAGAATCATGTGACTTCTGTTAATGAGAAAGTTACAGCTGTACTCTTTCCAATATGATCTAAACTTTAGCCATGACAATATTTAAGAGGTTCTTTCTGGAGTACTGCATCTCAGTCCTGAGAGGATAGTTTTCCTTTATGGTTGGTATTTGTACCTACTTAAGAAAATGTGTCATTCCTCCAGTTCTCTGATATAGTTAGCAATTATATTAAATTTTCTGTGCTCAAATTAATATGTTGTTTCTCTCATCACTGGTCTTGGAGTGAGATGGTAGATGGGTATGTAATTCCACCCTTGTCTTAGCCTATGTGTCTTAAACTATTTCTTGGCTGCAATAAAACTCATTCATCACTCAGACAGGGCTTGGTATCACAGCTTTTCCTGAATTCCTGCATTCTGAAATGGTTTCATTATAATCTCAGTATCTGAGGAAAGTATGACTAGAGATCATCCTTGCTCCCATCTTCCCAAGTTTCTTAAAAATGTTGCCCATTTTGTCTCGCTTTGTGCTCTGCTGTTGTGAAATCCGATGAAACCTTGACTTAGTAGCTTTGTAAGACTTGGCTTTTTCTTGCCTTTTTTTTTTTAAAAAAAAAAAGAATTTAGTAGTTTTATGAGAATAATAAAGTTTGAGTTGGCCATTCTGAATATTAATTCCCAGAAATGGGGAGTGAAAAGTGGGCCCCTTAAATATAGACTTACTTCTTTCTTTACTTTAAAAAGGTTCTGTTCTGTTTGTCAAATAAACACACATACACAGGTTGTACCTTTGTGGCCCATGTTCTATGTTGCAGCACTTCCTTTCTGATAGATTATCCTTTCTAGTATATTTTATTCTCTTGGATGCTTTTACTTCTCTCCTTAACATCCCTCATAATATTTTCATTTGGCTCTGTTGTCTGGCCATCTTGGAGCTGATTTGTTAACTGAGATGATTTTGATTCTTCAATGTTTCTTGAGTTTGGACAATTCATTTTACATCTACTTGACTGTGGTCCATTTCTAGTGTGATCTTTTCATGTATGAATCAAGGTATTTTTCTCCATCTGTCACTACTTGTTTAGCTCAAGTTGGGTTGTTGTACAAGTTTCCTTTTAATTAGTTGCTGGTTTTGGCAACAAGGCTTTCAGTAATTGAAGCAGTTTTATCTTCATCCCCCCCCCTTTATGGTTGTAGACTGATCATTTTAAAGTGTCTATTTTTTTCTAGACTAGCAAAATCCAGAGGTTCTATTTTTGCAGGGAGCTTAGTTTCCAAGTTACTATAATGAATTATAGTTTCTTTAGAAGACAGACTTCTTTGGAATGGGATAAGGAGACTGGAATGTCTTTTGATTTTTATTCTCTTTGGTTCTACATAGACTCTGTTTCCCTGTCTCCTTTTTCAACATTGTCTTCTCTCCCACAACAGTGAATTTTCTCCCGAAGACTGCTATACTTTTCCCAGTCCTTCAAACTATCAGTTAAGACCCTCCTGCTTTATTATTCAGTAACATACACTTGAATCCACTAAGTCTCAGCTTTGTCATGAACACTTCCCACTCTGTAAGAGTCTATTTCTTTCTCAGCTGTGGTAGATCTCCAGTCCTTTTTATATAATTTCTGAATGCATAAACTACTGGAATGCATCTGCAGGCATCAGAGCTTCATATTCTAACATCTACTTGAAATTTGTGGCATTCTTAACTCAAAGTTAAATTTAAGTATGAGTTACCAATGGTTTGATATGTTTACTTTTTGATCTTTAGGTTTATAGAGAAGTTTTTTGGTTTTTTTGAGACAGGGTTTCTCTGTAGCTTTTGGATTTTTAAAATGATTTTATTTAGGTAGTCATTATTATCATCAAAAGTTTATAGTTTTAATAATCTCTGAAGATGCTTCTAGTCTATTGTTTTGAGAAACGGCTTCATGAATCCCAGGCTAGCTTTGAACTCACACAGTTCAAGGTATCCTCTCACCTCCATCTTTTGAGTGCTGGGATTATAAATGTGAACCACTATACATAGCTAATTGAGTGTTCAGGGTTGAACCCAAGATTTTCAGTCTCACACATGCTAGGTAATTTTCTACCAACTGAGCTACATTCTCAGTACTTAAGGTTTTCTTCTTTTTTTGTTGTGCTGGGAATTGAACCTAGGATTTTACATATCGTAGGCAAGTTAAGATATTGCCTAACAATGAGTTATAGTTACAGTCCATACAATAATTTCCTTTGGTTATTGCTGGTTTTTTTTTTGAAGTGCTGGAGATTAAACCTATAGATCCATGCATGTAAGGCAAATATTCTACCAACTGGGTTATAACTTCAGCAAGATGCTTCTAAACTCCTATTCAAAAGTAACACAATAATATAGTACTATGCAACTTGAAGAAGCAATAGGAATAGCTCTAGTTCACTGAGAAGTCATCTTTAGGACATACCAAAAACAAAAAAGACCAAGTTAAGACAAGTATGCAAAGTATGCTATTTTTCATAGGCACACATGTATATATAGATATGTAAATATGTGTGTATATAGATACATATATATACTCTCATTACTCTTAATTATCTGATATAGTTATTAATAATAATTAAGCTTCTGGCACAAATACATGCATATTAATATATAATAGTTATATATATATATGTATGTATACACACATGTATTTACCTAAACTTTTTTTTTTTGCTTTTATACTAGTTTTTCAATGTCACATCCAGTAGACATTGTTGGTCATGAAAAGGTTTTCCTAATGTGTCAGACAGTATGTATTTTAAGCCAAGTTCAGGAACATTTTGGAGCTGCAAGCTTGAGAGACTCTACTAGGTTATAAAACAAGGAACAACCAACAGACTGTCATCTGTGAGATATGTGTGTAAAAAAAAAAAAACAACAACAAAAACCTGAACCTGAGTCTGATCAAACCTCTAGGTTTAGCTACTGATTTCTAGAAAATAGGAATGGAGAAAAACATTAAATGAAAGTCAGCATAATATAATTATGGGAAAATTTAAAGGCTTAGGGTTTGCATCAAGTAAGTTTCAAGGGAAAAATTGGAGGGAAGGAAATTCCACACACTATGAGGCTTAGTACACATACCAACCAACTTTATTCAAAGAAATTCAAGATGAGAGAGGACAGAGAAGAGGGATAAATGTAGAATAGAAGGGGGAAAATAGGGAAGGAGATAAGAGAGAGAAAGGAAACGATAAATAGATGGAAAGGAGAGGAGGTAAGAGGAGAGAAAGGAAAAGATAAGCAGGAGAAGAGAGGAGACCAAAGAAGAGGGAAAGGAAAGGAGAAAGACAGGAAGGAAAGAAAGCAAGGAGTAAATAAAGGAGGGTATGTTGGTGGGAAAATTTAAACACCAAATATTTACTGGTATTAAGAAATAATAAATTTATTCATATGTGATAATGTGGTATAGCCATGCTTTTAAAATATCCTTGTCTATGAGAGAGACATTCTTTTTTAAACTTTTTAAAAAATTAACTTAAGGAAAGAGATATCTTGATTGAGGGAGCCATTATGGGGTTAGCAAGAAACCTGACTCTAGAAAAATTACCAGGAATCCACAAGGATGACCCCAGCTAAGACCCTAAGCAGTAGAGGAGAGGGTGCCCGAACTGGCCTTGCCCTCTGGTAAGACTGATGGCTATCTTAAATGTCACCATAGAACCTTCATCTAGTAACTGATAGAAACAGGGGCAGAGACCCACATCGGAGCACTGGATTGAGCTCCCAAAGTCCAGCCGAAGAGTGGGAGGAATGAGAGTGTGAGCAAGGAAGTCAAGACCATGATAGGTACACCCACTGAAACAGTCTCCCTGACCTAATGGGAGCTCGCCAACTCTAGCCAGACTGGGAAGGAACAAGCATAGGACCAAACTAGTTCCTCTGAATGTGGTTGACAGTTGCATGGCAGGGGCAGACTGACCAGGATATATCCCTACTGACTGTACTGGCTTTTGGGGAGCCTTATTCTCTTTGGAGGGATACCTTGCTCAGCCTAGATATAGTAAGGGGGGCCTTGGACCTTCCTCAAAGCAATGTCCCTTACCCTCTCTAAGGAGTGGATGGGGTGGGGGTTGGGAGGTATGTAGAGAGATAGGAAGAGGGGAGGGAATGGGAACTTGGGTTGGTATGTATAATAAAAAAAAGATAGTTTATTTTTTTTAAATTAATTAATTAAAAAACTTCATTCCAATCACAGTTCTCTCTCTCCCACCCCTCCTCGCCTCCTCCCCCAGCCCACCCCCCATCAACTCCTCCCAAAGAAGTTGACTTCTCATGGCACATTAAGTTGAGGCACATCGGTAGGATTTGCTGAAGGAGGTGGAGGCAGGAGGATCATGAGTTTGAGGCCATCCTGGGCCACATTCTATTTCATGATAAAGTGGTACTATATTTGTATTTTAAGGCAGACACAATCAAGTACATATAAAATAACATTGAGTACACTATGATAATTATAACAATAGAGGACAGACTGCCATAATTGTGTTTTTTACTTTTCTATATATTTGAAATTTTCCCACATAATTTTTATATGGAAGAAAATGTTAAACTCTTTCAAATGATACATATCCCTGAAGCTCAATTAATATAGTTCAGCATCCTGAAGGGAACATGGCCCTGAACCCATAACTTAACACTCTCTTTCTCCCATGAAGACTCACTGCAATCAATAGTAACTGTCGGTAACTGATGAGATGGCCTGATTTCCTCAGGTATTGAAGCAGAAAAAAAAGGATGATGATGATCTAAAAGAGGAGTGTGATTATTAGTTTAACTAAAAGAATAGATTTCTTTAATAATGGATTCTTAATAAGAAAATTCCAAGGACCAAGTAAGCACTGGGAAAGAAGAACTGGGGGAGGATACATAAAAGACAACATAAGTGAATCAACTGAGAAAGAGTATGGTTTCTTGTTAAGTTAAAATAGAGTGTGTGAGGACTAGACATCCTATACTAATGTAAAGATAACTCACTTTATATTAGGTGGGTCTTTTAGGGAAACTACTCTGAAAAAGAAAGGGTAGTCATGTGTTCCTGGGCTTCTCCACAAAAGGATGTATAATTTTTGAAAGCCAGGGAGAACAGGGTACACAGTTACTCACCTAGTGGGGGCTGCAGCATGCCACCGTTCTTCTCGCAGTTTCCAACTGGCTGTATCTCAGAGGAGTCAACCAGTCTCCAGAAGTCATTCTTGTTGTCACTGCCATCAAGGCGCAGGCGCAGTCGGGCACCTGTCAGTCCAACTACTGTGGCAATACAGGTGGATGTGGTGTTCCTGGGGTCCTGGGCTTCCAGTTTCATGCTGATCTTGAACTCATTGCTTGGAGGTGTGTAGGACTGAGAAGAACAAGTCAAGCAAATTAGACAGACTAAGTATAAACCGCATTTCAGTAGGAATATGAAAGAGGTGGGACTTGAAAATGTATGGATTGGGTTCAAATTGGTTATAGATGGGCAAGGATAACCAGCCTGGTGTATTCCCTAACCTTTAGGAAAGGTGTTATGCAAGTGAAGCGTTAGAAAGTAAAAGGAAGGAAAAGTTCCTTTCCTCTGAAGTAGAAATGCTGACTCATACCAGTACAAGACAGGGTAGAAGAGTATGATGATGTCCGCTGCTCATTTGCTCTTCTACATCTAACACACAGACTATTAGGGGTTGACGCTCTTCTTATTTTAATTTTAATTCATACATCAACTATCACTGACATACAATAAGCTGTACATTTTGGTAAGTCTTTACATATGACATCATATGTACTCTACCTCTGAAAGCACCATTATGATCAAAACAATGACCATGCCGTCATCCTCAAGTCCTCACATGCTTCTCTGTAATTTCCTTCTCCAGCCCCTCTCCTAGTTTTAGATAGAATCATGGAGGAGTACTGTTTTTTATTGTCTAGATTTTTTCAGTCAGTGTAAATATTATGATATTCTTAATATTGTTGACCTTATCAGTACAATTGGAGTATATCTCATCTGAAATTATGAAATTCAAAATGAGAAGCTTTGTCACTGACATGCTGGTACAAGAAAATTCTGTATTTGGCATTATATGATGTGTTGAAGTAAAAATATCATTAAAATATTGTATAATTACCTTCAGACCATGGGCATAAGGCATGTAAGAAACAATAATAAATTGCATGCTTAGATGGGTCATATCCATAAGATACTTTACTATATAGGAAAATATTCCAAAATCTGAAATCTAAAACACTTCTGATTTCAAAAGCTTAATACCCCTGGATCTGATATGCATTTCTTTTTGTTGCTGAGTAGTAGGCCATTTGGTTTAATTCTAGCTTTTGGCTTTTATAAACATGTGGCTATTATGCATAAACAAATATTTGTATGAAATATACAACAGTACATTGGAAAATACCCTCTGTATATGTTAGTACAGGAACCCTTTTACCTACTTACCCATTTTTTTTTCGAGGTAGGTGTTTCAACCATAGTCCAGCTGTACCTGAATCTCACCATGTTGTTCAGTTGGGCTTCTAATACCATGGTCCTGCCACTCAGTCCCCCAAATGTTGAGACTAGAGATGTGCACCACCACACCTGGCTTTTCCCAAACATTTCTGGTCTGCTGTTGACTAAATCTACAGATACGGAAGCCACAGACCCACCGATGGAGGGTCATTTTCTTTTCTCTTGCATAAATTTCTAACAGTAGAATAGCTGGCTGATGTGGGTAGGTTTGTGTGTAACTCATACACCAAAAATTAACTCCTTTACAGTATATAAGTACTTTTTAGCATATTCATAGTTGACTAAATACCATACCTATCCATTTTATAACATTTCATCATCATCCTAAAAGAAATCCCATCATTGTTAGGAGTTATCTTCCATTTCCCTCTCTGCAGAGACCTCAGACACTATTAATTAGCCTTGTATGGATGCACTCCATTTTGCTTACTTATCATTGATGGATATTTGCATTGTTTCCTCTTTGAATATTACAAGACTGATATTAATAAAATTAATTACAACTTTCCCTTAGGAAGTTCATAGCCACACTTCAGTTTGTCTGTCTCATACATAAAGACTAGATTAAACTACATTTAGTAATAAAAATACACACCTGTTTCATAATACTTAATTCTAAAATTATTTTCTGCATCAAAGCCAGGAATCAGTTTATCTTGAGTCAAGGTCCTTAAAGGACTAGGAGACCTCCTCATGCTGCTAAGAGGAACAGTGTAGATCTATGCCTCTGTCCCTTCACCACTGGCAGAATTACATCATTTTTAAAGAGTGATAATTTGACTTTTCTTTCTTTCTCTTGTCAAACTGTTCTAGTTAAAATTTCTAATATTATACTAAATAAAAACTGTGACAATATAAAATTTCAAGACACACTAAGAGCTATACTAACCACAACAGCAGGATATTTCGATTCTTACCTGGGAGAATATATTTTCAGTTTTCCTCATTCAGTAGGATGCTGCCTAAACGTCTGTCATATACAGGCTTTATTATGTTAAGGCACAATTTTTCTATATCTAATACATTCAGGAATTTTATTATGAATAACACTGAATGTTATCACTAATGTTTCTGCATCTATTGAGGCAATCATGATTTTTATAATTCATTCAATTTATGCAAGGTATTATGTATACATTATGTAATATGTATTTGATTTGTATATTCTGAAACATTCTTGTATCCCTGGAATGAAACCAACTTGAACATGATGTATGATCTTTCTGATAAACTCTTGATTTTAATTTGCAAGCATGTTCTTGAGGATATTCCCTTTTTTACCCAGTAGGATTATTGCTCTGTAGTTTTCTCTTGTTATTTTGTCAGACTTTAGTAACAGGTATTTCAGACTGAACAGAATAAGTTGGGAAGGGTCCCCTCCTTTTCAGCTGTTTTCTACGTTTTAACAATCAGCACATAGGTGCTAGAAAACACTATAACATTTTCAAACAAAGTATGCTTTTGTTATTCTTCCCATCTCACCCTTGTTCCTCTGTGTAGTCACATCCACACATACCTATGCACCCCTACATACAATGATTCTTGTCTTCTTTTATGATTTGAGAAGCATTAGTACTAGTTCTTTATTAGTTTGGATAAACTCAGGAGCTTGGGATGTGGTTCAGCTGGTAGGGTGCTTGCCTACTGAGTACAAAGTCCGGGGTTCAATCCCCAATTCTGCATAAACTGGCATGTGAATGCAAGCAGATCAAAAGTTCAAGGTCATCCTCAGCTATATAGGGTGTTTGAGACCAGACTGGAATATATAAGACCATCCCCACCTCCTCCCCATACACACGCACACACATACATACAAAAAAAAAGAAAGAAAAAAGAAAAAAAGAAAAAAGAAGAAGAAAAGAAGAGATAAAGAAAGTAAATGAAAAAAGTTGCATCAAATTCAGCAATGTAACAATATGGACCCAGGATCTTTTTAGTGAGACTCTTTATCACTGATTCAATCTTTCAATATTACTATTTCTTGTAGATCTACATTTTTGGTATAGGTACGCCTGTAGTGCAGGTGCACACGCATAAGCACACATTCATACAGAAGCCAGAAGAGGCCAGTAGGTGTCCTGCTGTGTCATTCTCCAACTTATTTTTTTGAGACAGAGTCTCTTACTGAAGCTGAGGCTAGGTTGGCAGCCAGCAAGGCACAGAGATCTACAATGCAGGGGTTACATGTCTGTGGTCACGCACAGCTTTTGGGTACTGGGGTACAAGTGCTCTTATCCACAGGTTTTAATTTTTTTTAACTGATTTATAGAACTCTTCATTTTCAAGATTCTGACTGGTTCTTTTTTGAAATTCCCATCTCTCTGATAAATTCCTCACTCAGCATTGCCTTACTAATTTCACTTAACTGCTTGTCTGATTTTCTTGAGATTTTAAGAAATGATTCTTTTGAATTTTCTAAGAGGTACTTCATCTACTTTGATCTCTTTGGAATCTCTTACTAGAATGTTATGAATGGACTTTAGGAGATGTTGTATTACCTTGTTCTTCACAGTTCTTGTGTTCCTATATTAAAGCTTACATATCTGGTGCAGTGGATAGCCTTATTACTTTTATGGAATGGACTCAACGTTTTCCAGAAGATGTACCTTGATCATTGACCTATTGATATTCAATGCCAATGCTATTTCCAGTTGAACACCATAGTGTAATCTGTCTGAAGCACATTTGTTTATGATCAGTGAATTTGGATATAGTGTGTTAATACCAGTTATATCTGTATTATATCAGAATCAGAGAGAACTACTATCTCTCTGGGTGATACAAGCAAGACTGGAGATACTCAAGCAATTCAAGCAAATGTGATATAGAAAGCAGTATGTGTGGGTATACTCTGTGCTTACTCCTATAATGAAACTTGTGACCCCTACAAGGTGATTTGTTTCCTTAAGCACTGATGATACTAATGTTATTACTTGAATCCTCTGGCATTTGCTGTTCCAGTAATAAGGACTCTGAGGTACTTGTCCTCTGATCTGACATTGGCATGGGTCCAGTACTAGACAGAGAGGGTGTAACAGGAATCTGTCTGTGACACTCATACTCTGACTTAAAAGGAGGGTGTGGTAGTACAGAGCGATCAATGCAATGATCAATGGGATTTAGGGAATGTTGTGTTGTTCTTCTGCTGTGAGAATGCCTGCCCTAGAGTGTTACTTCAGACTCCTCATAACTTTGAACACCTGAAGATGTATAGAGACCTCCCCCAGTTTTTCAGATATGGTGCCTAAGAAGGATACAGTGGGGATGGATTATGACTGAAATCTGGCAAATTCCTCTCAGAGAGGTGCTAACAGAAGGGAGGGCAGAATGTGGCTGATATTAGCTATAGTTTCCTTGGACTTTGATAGGCATTGTACCTGAGGCAGGAGTACAGTTGGGGCCATGGGAATGCTCAAATATTTACAGAACATCTCTGCAGCAGGGGAGTAGTAGAAACCCATAATTGTTTTTCTAAGTTATAGCAACAAGTTACTGTGGGTAGTGGTGGGAGAGGAGTGTCAGGAACCACATGTACAACTATTTCAGTCCTGACACCCATGTGAAACATGTCATATGTCACATTTCCAGTTTCAGAAGGTAGTATTAATCTCATGTTTTTGCAAGTGGCAGCCTCCAATTTCCTTCCTGTTATAACATCTGATGCCCAGCTATGTAGGGGATTTGTCTCAGAATCATTCTATCTAGCCATTTCTGACAAGGCAAAATGCACTGAGCCTGTACAGTAGAATGTCTACCAGTACCCAGGATTAAGATATACAGAGTTTCTGAATCCTAAAGCAGTGCTAATTCAGACAATAGGTTTCCTCTCAAGATTACTAGCAATACCACCCTTGTGGTTTATTAAGAGTTGGAAGTCTAAAGCCAGGCTACTGTGAAGTTTTTTGGCCTCTTCCTTATTTGGACTGCAAGTCTAGAACTATGAAGTTCTCCTAAGCCAGCAGAAAAGCTATTTAAGCTGGCATGTGAGACTCTGTTCCACCTTAACCCCTGGGTAGAGAAACCTCTTTCCAAGTTGTTGTGATAAGGTGAGGCATTTTGTTTATTTTTCTCTGCTGCTGTTCAAGGCCTCTGAACTTCGCAGTTTGCCTCCTGCTGAGCATATAACTGTATGCTTGTTCCTTCCTTTCTTCACTGTGGAGAAGCCCTTTCCTGATGGATGTTCCTATCCAGCTATTTGGCCTTCCTGATTTTTTCTTTAATTTAAAGGCTGCTTTGATTTTTCTGAGTTTCTTGTGGTTCTTTATAAATTGTTGGATCAATTTTGTCAATTTCTGCCAATAGTTACTGTGATCAATTTATGTATCATTTGGGGGAGTACTGTTGTACTGTTGTGATTTACAAATATTTCTCTTAATATGGCTTGTATCTTACTTTCTTACAGTTATCTTTAAGAGTAAGTTTTATTATTTTTAATTATGTATATGTGTATTTCTGCATGTAGGTATGTGTACATGAGTGTAGGTACCTGCAGGTCCAGAGATTTTAGATCCCTTGGAGCTGAAGTTACAGATGGTTGTAAGTTACCTGATTGGAATGCTGGAACTGAACTCAGGTCCTCTGAAAGAACAGCTAGTGCTCTTAACTATTGAGTCACCTTTTCAGCCCTCACAAGTATCTTTTGAGGAACAGAAGTTTATAATTCTGAAATTTTCTCTTTTTGTGTGTATGTTGTATATGAATGTGTACATGTTCATGTTTGTGCATGTGTGTGACCAGAGGTCAGTGTAAGCTGTCTTCAACTGCTTGTTAGTATTGAATGGGTGTGTGCTTGCCCGTATGCATGCAGGTGGAAGTCAGAGGCTGATGTCAGGTGTCTGACACTCTTCACCTTAAGTTTTGAGACAGAGTCTTTCATTGAACCTGGAGCCTAGGGCATAGCATGGGGTGTCGTACTTGGTCTTCTCTTGGGTGCTAGGGATCTAAAGTTAGATCCTCGTGCTTGAGCAACAAATATTTTATTGACTAAGCCATCTCCTCAGCCCCTCCTTTTATGATTTTTAATTTTATAGAGCATTTTTGGCTTGATATTTTCTATATATGAGTTTTAGATATTTATAAGTTCACCTCACCCCTTTGGCCGCTATTTTAAGTCTGAGTTTCACTTCTGTTATATATTCTGTTGGATTATTGGTGTAGGAGGTCCTTCTGTATTTGTATTGCTTTCATTGGTTGAACAAAGAAACTGCCTTGGCCTTTTGATAGGGCAGAACTTAGATAGGTGGGGAAAAGAGAACTGAATGCTGGGAGAAAGGAGGCAGGCAGAGGGGGCCGCCATGGAGTCACCAGAGTCAGACATGCTGAATCTTTCCCGGTAAGCCATGACCTCACTGTAAACATAGATTAATAAAAATGGGTTAGATCAAGATGTGAGAGTTGGCCAAGAAGAGGCTAAATATAATGGGCCAGACAGTAATTTAATTAATGCAATTACTGTGTGGTTATTTTGGGTGTAAGCTAGCTGGGCGGCCGGGAGCCAGGCGCTGGGACGAAAAGCAGGCCCGCTCCTCCTACAACAGATTATTTTAAATAATTGACTGGAATGCTAATTTAATACTGAGGCACATTTTCTAGGGATTATATTATTCTAGTCTAGCAGCTCTTTTTCCTTCAGTATTAACATGGTTTTCTGCCAAGGATAAGACATTGTATATTTCTGCTAACAGCTAATAAGAGTCCCTTTTGCTCTGAATCTTTTCACCACTAAATGTGTCTGTCATCTTTTAAATCATAGCCACTAAAAAAAGTATGGTGATATCTTAGTCATCATTACCTCACATATTCCTTTCTTTCTTCTCTTCAGGAACTCCAATTACACATTGATCTGGTGAGCAGAAGCTTTGGTTTGATGTTCTCTTTTCACTTGTATCTGAACTGATTCATTCTAGGTAGTTCCTGTTCC
The DNA here is from genome assembly GCA_004026605.1 of Ondatra zibethicus. NCBI lineage: Eukaryota > Metazoa > Chordata > Mammalia > Rodentia > Cricetidae > Ondatra > Ondatra zibethicus. The sequence goes on along the minus strand of PVIU01007049.1, from coordinate 26,957 downwards.
TGTGTCTCAGAGTTCAGTAATATTTTCTTGTAACATTAATATTAACCAGTGCATTTTAAATTTTGCATATCATTAGTTGAGAGTCTTGACATCTTTCATTTCTCTGCTTACACTTTGAACATATCAAATAATTACTAGTTTAAGGTGTGCATCTTCTGTTCTGTCTGCTGCATAGGTCCTGAGTCAGTTTGAACCAACTGATTATTCTCCTTACTACTGATTGCACTCTTTGCATGCCCACAATCTTTAACTAGATGTTAGGTATTGTTGATTTTATCATTGGGTACAGGATATTTTTTGCATTTCTATAGATTTTCTTGTGATTTGTTTCTAGATGAAGTTTCCTGGGGACAGTTTGATTGATCCTTTCAATTATTACTTTTATGAGTTTTTTAATGCATATCTGAAGCAGTGCTCAGATTATGACTATTTCCCATTATCAAAAAGGCCTTCCAACGTATTCTCCCAATACTCAATTTATGAAGAGATTTTCCAGGAACTATGCTCAGTCTTGTGTTAGTATCAAACTCTCTTCTAATATTTTCAGAAGGATTTTTCACTGGCCATAAGTAGTTTCCTGTCACCCAACAGCAATACTTTCCCAAATAATTAAAGATGATCCTCTGTAGACCTTTTGGGTTTTGTTATGTTAAATGTCCATCTTCTCTGACACAGTGACCTGCAAATTCTAGCTACTTTAATGCTTCTGAACTCTCAGTTTCATATCCTTGAATTAGGGAATCTGGCTCAACCTAAAGTTAACCTTCCTTGGAACATGATCTGGATCCAAGAGGTAAGCTGGCAAATCACACAGGTTTAACTCATTTGTTTCTTATTTCTCAGATCACTGTTTAGTTCCCTGATCTTTGGTGATTTGAGAGCTATTGCTTAGTATATTTTGACTTAAGAATGTTTTAGGTAAACATGAACTTAAGACTATATATCTCAAGTAAAGAGAATATGTACTTTTTACTTAGAAAGTAGATAAAACTTAAAGTGATATGCTGATTAGAAAATAATTGAGGACCGAAGGAAGAATGATATAAAGAACCTGTAGCATCCTGCTCTATTTAGCTTGAACTGCTTAGGTTACCAATCTTACTACACACTGACATGGCATCATCACCACACATTGTCTAGAACACTTAATTCTATGCAAGAAGCTATGAATGACTCAAAAAATGTCCCCCAGTAAGACTGGGTTCAGTGTTCTTAAAGAAAGGTAAGATTGTGACAGAGGTGTTGAACACAGGAAAAGGCTCCACATTCAAAAACCACCTAAAACTCACAATTCTCTTCCTATCTCTCTGAATTAAGAGCTCCAGAAAAAAAAATACTTTTTTTCCCCAGTAACAGAATAACCTTGGAGAAAAGAAGGTGTTCCTTGGAATGAAGTTTGGGAGAGGCCTGGTGCTAAAACTCAATGACCAACTTTTACTTGTGCTCCTCTGATACAAGTTTATTTTAGGGTCCTCAGGTAAGAAGTCAAAGGGCTCCTACCTCATGTTCTGATTACTCAAGCACCAGAAAACACTGTCTCCCACCTACTAACCATGTTGAAAATCAATTACCTGCTTGAAGCAATGGACAGGCGCTGGGACTGAACATGTTTCTTTTAGGTATTTGTCCCAGGTAAAATGACCTGTAAAGGAAATAGAAATCTCTATCACAGTCAACTTCCTAAAAAAAAATGCTTTTAGGATGTACTCTACACTAAATATCAAGCAAGCAATTAGTGGAATGGTTTAAACTTTTTTTTCTATTTGATCTTGATCAAAGGTAATCTTAGAAGGAAGAATTTGAGTGCCCTGGATAAATCTTTTTAAATTAATGTTTTAAAAATCACTTTTTTTTTTTTTTTTTGGTTTTTCGAGACAGGGTTTCTCTGTGGCTTTGGAGCCTGTCCTGGAACTAGCTCTTGTAGACCAGGCTGGTCTCAAACTTACAGAAATCTGCCTGCCTCTGCTCCTGAGTGCTGGGATTAAAGGCGTGCGCCACCACCGCCCAGCTAAAATCATAGTCTTAAGATGACCAATGCTGTTTTACAAGTTAGTCCCTAGACTGACTAAAAATTCTAGAATAGAGTATATTAGTATTTAAAAGAAATACCAAGAAGCCATGGAAAGCAGAGAAGGCTGAAGGTAGTGGAGGAATTGTTCTTGAACAATCTGACTACTTGAGAGGCCCTGCACTGTGGTCAGGGAACATGAGTTAGCACCCAATATGGTTTGATCCCACACCTCAGCTTAGGAAGTATAAAGTAAAGACTGTCTAGAGATATGGCAAGAAGATTTCAGGGGAGGGAACGCAACATGAATGAGATAAATATACTTCAGTCCTCACCTTTTAAATCGCCACTCCAGATACAAAATGTTGTACTGAGGTACAGAGTGATGGGTATGTGATAATCTAGCTCAAAGTAGGGTTTGGAAAGCAATTCTGATGACAAGGAAGAACAAACTGGGTTGTCTACAAAATCTTTTAGTCTCTTGATGTTGCCTCAAGTATCTCAAAGTCTAAAGAACAATGAACTAGAAGAGCAATCTTTAAGGTAACACTGTTCTGGGGACACTGTTCTAGAACAACATGGAAAGGCATATGCTGTTATATACGAGTATCATTGGCCCACAAAAGATTACCAAATTCTTTATTTCAAAGTTAAAGCAATTTACAGTTTTCACCTAATACCCACCTAGAGGTGAACCCATGATGGAGCAGGGAAGGTCCCAGAGAATCTCACAAGCTAAAACACTGTAGCAAACCAGCATTTCTTGAAGTTTCCTCTGTAGTGGAGCAGCACAGGGCCCCTTTGGGCCATGCAAAAAGCACTAGCTGCTGGGAATAAAATGAATTACTGAATAATGATATCTAAGTCACAACAAAGATGATGCCAAGACTTTACACTCTACTGACTTTATAGCTTCTGTTTTAAAATTGGTTCCTTTCCCACCATTCTTAACTAAGCAAATAGGTATGGCCAGAAATCTCAATCAGTTCTGAAATATTTCAAAAGCCAGTCCATGATTAAATAACATGACCAGACAGTCCATACAGTAAATGAGAGTTATGTCCTGGAGTGAAGATTTAAAGAGGTTATCAAAATTTAATAATGAATTTGCTTGCTATTAGTTGAGAAGGTCGTAAGTCGAGGACTGAATAAATGTTATCATTATTTGCTATTAGAAAAAGAAAACACTGAAATTATTACATTTTTACAAATGAAAGATTAAGTACAATTTTAAGTCTTGGATTTCACTGGCCTGAGACCCTAGAGCAGCAAATCCAGTTTAACTTTTCTGTGTTGACAGAAATGAATGGTGTAACTGTGTTATCCAATAAGATAGCGCTAGCATCTAACTTTTACATATAACTTTTGAAAATTTTAAATGTGATTGGTGTAAGGAAATAAATTTTAAATTTTATTTAACTTTAAATAATTTTACAATGTACATAATACAGCTAATATTCTAGAAAACAAGGTCTAAAAGCTTGGCCAATTCTGGGCAATTTCTTTTATTAGCTTGAGTTCTGATCAAAAGTACCCAAGAGACTTTGATTTTAAGAATTATGGCAGCACTAATTACAGTTGTCTATTATGCATCTCAACCATGTTAATCAACTCCTGTGCTATAAGTGTGCTATAAGGTAAAAAAGGCCAGAAACCTCAGGCATATACAACGTAGGAAACCTCCTATTACTGGTTAAAAAGGAATATGTTAAAAGCAGTCCAAAACACCATAATGACTAATTTGAACCATACCTTTTTTCTTCATCAGGTAAATTTAAAAATAAGATACTTTTTTTTTATTAAACCAATCAGATTACTTAAACACATTCTTTCATGTTTATCATAAAGTCAGATATCACATGACTTCTGATTCTGCAAGCATTAAAATAATCACTTTCAAATGAAACAGCAGAAAGCAAGGTATGGATCAGGAGTTAGTTTGATAATAAAACTATCACACTTTATAAGTCACATAGTCCATATCACAGCTGTTAAACTCAGCCTTTCTGGTAGTGGAGTAGAGGGTACAGACAGTGAAAGTGAAAGGAGAAGAGAAAGCTGTATTCTAGGAAACCTTGACAAAAGCAGATAGCAGGCTCAGTGTGGCCCTCCAACAGTAGTTTCACAACACAGGGTCTAAACTGTTGATTCCAAAACCATATTCCTAAGTGTTCTCAGTTCTTCAAAGTTCATGGAATCAGGTTTAAAAGTTTTCACTCAGTAGCTTCAAGTTAAATCTGTGTCTATGAACTACTGGTATTTTTTAAAGATACACTGGAAATCAAAACATGTTGCTTAAGTCTATTTTTATAGCAAGTATCTTGGGCAAATTTAACCTTCCAAGCCTCAGATTACTCATCTGAAAGATGGAGATAATTATTTATATAATGCATACAATTTTATCTAAATTCTTCATCTGATAAATGCATAATATCCTTCCAAGTGTAAAGAACTGTATTAATTGTTGGTGGACCAAGACAGAGTTCCTACACCATGACACTTTTCAGTCACTAGACAAGCAGAAATATTAAACTTGCACAATAATATTGTAATTAAAGTAAGTTTAAGTCAACAAACTGGATATTTTAGGTTTTGACATAATCTGTATTGCTGTAATATCCTCTAGAAAGAGTATGACAGTCTTTATTACTATCAAAAGTACATGAATTAAGAGGGGATAGATATGACCAAAACACATTGCATGTATGTGTGAAATTTTCAAAGAATAGGTAAATGAAATGAAAAATAAAGTATATAAATACGTATTTCATGCTTTCTTTAAAAGTTATATTTTAACAATTTCTAGATTTTGATATTTTTTGATACAGGGTCTCATTTATAAAGCCCAGTCTGGCTTGGAACTTGGCTGACTTCAAACTAGCTATTGTGCTACCTTAGTTTATCAAGTGCTTGGAAATTTGATAAATCTAACAGTAAATAAACAAACAAACAAAACAAAAAAACCCTGCTAATATACGTTATGGACAGTTCTTTGATCACTATTAAGGTTGAAGACTTTCAGAGGCGTATTAACTAGTTTTTATTTTTGCTACTTTTCAGTTAACATAAACTTCCATTTCTTATAGTTTCTAAGGTCTTTGAAAATTTATATAAGCCCTTCATATATATGATTAAGATGCTTGTCTCATTTAGTAGGGTTAGCTCTCATGTTTCTCTGTCACCTCTTTATGGTTTCTTGATTTTTATCGACACTTTCCTCACTTAGATATTATAAAAATATTAACCATATTTTCTTCAAGAATATTTCTATTTCATTTTTTATATGTAAACATCTGATCTAGCTGCAATTTAGTTTATAAAATGAAAGAAGCAAACATCTAGCTTTGTCTTTATACTTTTTTTTCAATAAATGTGCTCCAACACCACCTATTGAATAAAGCATCTTCTCTCTATGGATTTGAAATCACCTTGATCTTGCATTGATTTTTTTTATACATTCTTAGATCTATTTCTGGATTCCATTTGTTCTTCTCATTAGTCTGTCTATCCCAACATCAGGAACACCATTTCATGTAGTCTCATAAACAATTTCAGTAATTTGTTTGAGTGAGTTCTTTTCATAACTCATATCTTCCACATTATGCATTCTTGGCATTTTTCAGATGATTAGTAAATGGTAGCATATATAGTGCTTAAATACCCAGTTATTCTAAAATGTTTAATGTTAAATTGCACTCTAAAAACATCATCTAGAACCATTTAAAATCATTAGCTTGATATTTTAATGGATCACCTAAAAATAAAACATTAAGTCAAAAATAATTTCTGAAAACAAATATGATGAATTGAATTATTAGTGTCCTTTCTATACCACAAAGAATCCTCTTAGCTAAACACAAAGAGCTCATCAAATACCCTGGCTAATTGGGAAGTTTCAAGAGGAAGCTCAGCTCCCAGAATCAATTCAATAAAAATTCATTAATATATATTCAAACCATCTGGTCTGAGGTTTTAAAAAATTCATGCACACAGAGGTATGAGTGTTTTAGTATGTACAGTCATTAAATCCCTGAAGATTAGAGCAGAGGTTGGGTAAAACAAAAACCAAATATCCAAACAACAACAAAAACCTCAAACAAAATAAAACAAACCCAAACAAACAAACAGTTTCAGCTATGATACAAATATTTTCATATAGTTTCTTCACTGAGAAAAAAAATGAGAGAGAAAAGTCACCTAGGTATTGTTACTTAATAGAAATAAAGCATGTAGAGCAACATTACTGTTCTTTTCAGGCAGCGAGGAACAGAGGCTTTTAGGCTTTCTGGACAGTTCAGGCAGGCAACCTGCAGTGAAAAAGGTCTGGGCTGGGGAGGCTTCACAGGTCCAGAATCATGACACTCACCCTAGATGGGATTTCCTCCTATAAACTTTTAGATATTTTGTTTGGCCTGTACCTTTGCCCAAACCTCCCATATACATCAACAGACACTCAACAAAAACACTATTTTCTCTGCAAAGCTTTCTGGTTTTTCCTCTCCCCTTTAATATAACTCACCCCATCATATCACTGTGATAAGCTATTTAAACTCTGCATAGCTAGAGACTGTTTACTCCTTTTCAACCTTTGCTGTTTAACTATAGTGTCTTGAAGCTTAGTATAGGCTCAATCAAAGGTTTTGGGTGAATGAAAGCAACAAGAAGCACCCAAGTCCTACTTCTATCTGGACTATTAACATCACACATGGGCATTAAGTTTGGCCTGACTCTGAGAGTGATACAGCACACAAGAATGGAAATGGTGACTTTGTGGTAAAGAGACCCAAAAGCATGTCACCTGTGAACCAACTGAAGGAAGAATCCATTAGCATTAATCATGAGTAAGAAAGCAAAACCTCAGAGCCATTTCCTCACCCATTCTTCCAAGAATTATTTACAGTATTGTGCTGGATACTGGAGACACAACCATGATCAAAATATTGCCCTTGTTCTCGTGAGCTTCAGTCTAGGGAGGGACAGAAACTAAATGATCCATGGCAGAATGGTGTGGTGAGGGCTGCGCTTGGAGAGGTGGAGGGTGCTGTAGGAGCACGCAGAAGGTTTGTGGAAGGCTTCCCAGAGGCAATAACATTCGGGTTCCTAAGTATAAAAGGATAAGATAAGCAGGAGTCAAAGCGAAAGCAAATTGTTTCAGAGAAAATTTTAAAAGAGGTTGTAGACAGAAAAAGTATCTGGGTATCAAAGCAACCTTTATGCCACATTGTTAGTATAGTCAACCCAAAAGGACCTAGAAACAAATCTCTGGGCCTCTGGGCATTTCTGCAAAGGTTTATCTGGATTAGGATAATTGAGGTAACTAAATGTGAATGGTGCCATTCAATGGGTTCCAGACTAGTAAAGGAAGTTAGCCAAGTACAGGCACTCATCTCCCTCTGCTTCCTGGCTGTGGACATGGCTAGTTGTCTCAGCTGACACCACTGCTGCCCCGCTCTCTACATGACCTGCTCATGAGCATTGTCTTAGACTGGAGAAACCCTTCTCTCTTAAGCTGCTGTTGTCAAGTATTCTGCTACAGCATCAAGACAAGGACCTAACTCACCATGTTTATGAGAAATAGAATACTAATAAATTTAGGGTACAGTCATTCTGACCACAGTGTTAAAAATGGACTGGAGAGGAGTAAGGCTGGAGGCTGGAAGAATACTTAGGGAGCCAAATCCAAAACCTAGGTAGGAGATGACAGCGGCTGCACTATAAAAGTGGCAAAGCAGCAGTGAGAAGGTCGTCCCGGAAAGTGCCATCTAATAGCCAGAGAGCTAAGCCTCTTCTGTTGGCCCTAAAAGTTAGGATATGGCTAGCAGAATACAAAGAAACATATTTGGCTCAATATATACATGTCTACTAATATGATACAATTTGCCTAAAAAAGGCTATTAAATTCCTAAAATCTAAGGTACTCAAGAATTCAATAGGCAATTTGAAATACCAAATTTTGAAACGCTACATAATAACAAAAGATTACTATTATTATCAGATCCAGGGCCTTGACATGCTGGGTAAACACTGCATCACTGACTTAGAGCGCCAGACCACCAAAGCAGATTAATTTAGTTCAGAATGAAGGCTCTAGAAGTCCTCTACTCTCAATTCTCATTGGGAAAAATAGAGCATACAGCCTTAATGTATATCAGAGAATATATCTGTGCCACCAATACTCTCATGAGGAAAATTGTACTTTCAAATTATGAACTCCCTTGATAACTGATATATTTCATGTAAAATGAGTAACTAAACTTCCTGTCAACAAACATATTGTTTATAACATGCCCAAGGCTGTCACATGAGCTACAATTGTTATCATTAATCACATTAGCAACAAAACCAACATCAGCAGCAGCTATGACTATGCCCCCTTTGCCTGTTTGTGTCAGATTAGCTCAGCATCTCAGTTTCATGTTCATTTTAAAGATGAGGAATTATGCCAGAAAGATTAATTTGTTTGAAGTTATAAAACTGGTGAGTGGGGAATAGGATTGAACCAAGCCTATCTGAATCTCTGCCCATGGTTTTCCCACTTACACATTAGTACCATTGCTTAAGGAATATCTATCATTTGTTACCAAGTCCCAGGTACTTTGCCCTTCATCATTTAACTTCATTCATTTGTTCAGCTCACATTCATAATGCTTCACCTCAAAGGAGGTCAGACTGGACTGAAAGTGTGAGCTCAGCTGCTAAGAAGAATGAAAAGCATTACAATTCTCCAGTTTTAAGGCAAATGCAAGCTTTATGGTATTTTCACATTCATTAGCTTATGTGAGCTTACCAACCCTATGAAGTAAACAGGATGAGATTATTATTCTCATTTAAGTCTCAATAAAATTAATGATCAGAGTCACAAAGTAACTAAATGGCAGAGCCAGCTCTCCACAACCCAGGAATTCTGCTGGACTTCTCTAGTTTTCTATTTTGTTATTTTCTGTTTTGGAATTGACAGAAAATAGCTTATAGAAAGAAATGGTAAAAGGAAGGAAGTAGATAATGATTATAATACTGTTGAACACATGGAATTATGGTAACAAAAGATATCAAAATACTTGAGCAAAATTTGGTAAAGGTATGAGTATGTGAAGATGTGATACACAAGGCATCACAGGACACTACGAAACTGACTGGAGTTTATGCAGAAACTACTGACTGAGAACTATGAGTATTAGTTTTATTCCTCAAATCTTATTCCTAAAATAAACTATGGAGGATGAAAACCAAATGTACTATCAGTTTGACTTGTTACTTAAGTAGGTATGTTTGCACTTTTCTGTAGTTTATAAATGAAAGAAACCTTTCCGTTTAATTTTGGTTCAACCTATCTTATGAATAATTTCTTTTAGAAAAATGTCGCCAAATATATTATGAACAATGGCCAGGTTTGTTTTAGCTAAGACTTGGAAGATTAAGAAGTTACTTCCAGTTTGGTTAGTTTCCTGTCTAAACTATACTCTATGTAATTAACCACACCTCTTCCCTTTTGTTATCTTGGTCTAAGTCCTGATAAGAAGGGCTTGATAGGACATCTAAGTTAATTACACACTAATTAGGCAAAGAGTGATTTCCTGTATTATGAAATAAAGACATATGGAGCTCTTTTCCTAGTGGATTAAAACTGCTTACAATCAAATTTCTGGTCTAGTAAACCCCCTTATTTAACAGAAAAAGAAAAGATCTTACCTATCTCCAGGATGTTAGCAGGTCCTATTCAAGAAAACAAATGTTAAACCATAGGTCATCATGATGATTGTAACAGAATGATAGAAAGGTAAAGCTCAGGCACAAAACAGTGGTTTGAAAGCTTATCTACTACAATTATCTCATTTTAAAAGAGTCTCTTAATAACAGTAGAAGTATATAGAGCATTTGTGGTGGTTTGAAAGAAAATGGCCCCCCAAAGGGGGTAGCACTATTAGGAGGTGTGGCCTTTTGGGAAGAAGTGTGTGTGTCACTGTAGGGGTGGGCTTTGAGGTCTCTTTTTTCTCAAGCTTCCCTCAGTGTGATGGTTGGATGTAAGACACTCAGCTATTTCTCCAGCACCATGAATGTCTGCAAGCCACTATGTTCCCATCATGATGGACTGAACCTATGAACTGTACGCGAGCTCCCTCAATTAAATGTTTTCTTTATAAGAGTTGCTGTGGTCATGGTGTCTCCTTGCAGCAATAGTAAGCCCTAGATAAGACAGCATTCAATTTTGTCTTCCTTCTGAGTCTAAACAAAATAAAAATGCAGAGGCTGAGCAACTGTGCCTAGAGCAGTAACACTAATTTGGGATTATTTATACTCAGAATTTAGGTTTCCAGATCAAAAGAAAATATATTGCTTTTGACAAACACCTCTATTAATGACAATATATGCCTTTGATTCAACCAGTAAATTAACTGTAAATCAGACATTTAAGGATAACTATTTTATGGCAAGAGATTGGATACAATTGTTCATACTAAATAGTTTTTTCTTACCTTGATACTGAGATGCAGACTCTGACAGCTGATCATACTTATGTTTTCTCACATCATTCCAGTCTATTGCTATAGAAAGAAATAAGGATAAGTCATGAGGAAGGAAAATACAAAATTCAAGGCTTGCTTGAGTCTTTCTTTGGTATGCTCCTGTTCCCTCCTTTTGGAAAGGGAGTGCTTTGTTGTAGAACATTATTTTAAGATGTCTTACTTTTGTTTATGCTCTGGTACATTTGTTAAATGATGTAAAGATGTGTTGCTTTTGTTTATGCTGCATTTGTTAACTCTGTGAAGCTGTGATTCTTTGTCTGTCTAAAGCACGTGATGGTGTAATAAAGAGCTGAACGGCCAACAGTGAGGCAGGAGAAAAGATGGGGGGCTAGCAGGAAGACTATAAATAAAAGGAGAAATCTGAGGAAAGGGAAGGAGCAAGAGAATAGGAGAGGGGGATGCCAGTGGTCAGTTACCTAGCTACACAACAAGCCACAGAGTAAAAGTAAAAGTAGGATATATAGAAGAAAGAAAAGGAAAACACCCAAAGGCAAAAGGTAGACCGGATAATTTAAGTTAAGAAAAACTGGCAAGAAACAAGTCAAGCTAAGGCAGGACATTCATAAGAAAGAATAAGACTCCAAGTGTGATTTGAGAGCTAGGTGGCATCCCACCCCCCCGCCCCAAAAATGCCAAAAGAGTAAAACAACAACCTTTTGGCACTTCAACATAGGACTAGAGTAACAGAACACACAACAGCAGTATTTACTATGTGCCCCTGTATATTGGAATACATAAGTTCTTTTTTTCTTTTTTTTTCCATACATTGTTTTATTTTTTCCATTCAAAAACATAATTAAAGAAATAAAATTTTTACCTTTCTTCCCCTTCTCCCAGTCCCCTCCCACTACCTCCCCACCCCTCCTCCCTCCCCCTTCTTCCTTGAAAGAGGGCATGGTGCCCTGAGTTCTTTATAGGCATTCACAGTAAGAGATTGCATGAGTCTCAGAAAAGACTGCATTTACTCCTCTGAACAGCTTTAGATCTGTTTAGGACTAGGGGATGTTTTTGAAGTTGGACTAAATGTATTCTGCCTTATCAGATTACCAAGAGCCTATGGGCAGGCTTAATGTAATATATTTGGATGTCAAATTGGCAAGGGGTAGACTGTCAATGGTTATTATTGTCAACTTGATTAGCTCTAGGATCACTTAAAATATTAGGAATGTCTTTTTGTTGTTGTTGTTGTTTGTAGATTGGGTTAAGGTGAGAGGACTCTCCATCAACCAGCAAAAAATGTGGGTGGCACCATTCTATGGGCTGGTTTCCTAGACTGAATGAAAAGGAAAAACACAAACACTGGCTGACATCCACTTCTCATAGTTCAGGCCACAACAGTCAGAACAGGTATGAGCCCCACCTTCACTTGGAACCCTATTATGCCCTTGGTTTGGATCCCAAAGACTCACCTCACAGACACCCCTTTCCACTTTACAGCCCACTGCTGCTGGCTGTGCCCCTACCCTACTCCATCTCTGGCATATATCTACTGCTAAGGTATAGGCCACACCAGCCAGAACAGTTAAGAGCCTCACCTGTCATCTAAACCCTTCCACTCCCTGGGTTCTGAACCCAAAGACTGAAGTCACACATGCACACCTGGACACATGGACACACATACACACACACCTGCCACCCCCTATAGGGGCAAATATCCAATGCTCAAGTGAAGGTTACATCAGTCAGAAGAATAGAGATCCCTTCGACTAAAGGCCACGCCAGGCTAGCTACCAGAAGTCCAGCTGCCTACTCTACAGACTTCCTGCTGGACCAGAGGTCATGTTGACTGTCAGAAATACAATCACAGAGAGAAGACTGAAGAGGAAACAGAAACCAAGGAACAAAACACCAATCCAACAAAAACAAACTCAGAAATTAGCTCCTAGACCTATATTAATTTAAAACCCAGATGCCTAGACACTAGTAAAAACACAATCAATAACAGTCATGAGAATATGGCGCTACCAATGCCCAGCTATTCCAACACAGCTGAAGCACAAGAAAACAACCTTAAAACCAATTTTATGAAGTTGATAGCACAGCAGTCCTTAAAGAGGAAATGAATAAATGTGTTAAAGAAATACTGGAAAACACAAACAATTGGAGTTAATGGATAAATCTCTTAAAAAAAACAGGAAAACACAAACAATGGAAGGAAATGAATAAATCTCTTAAAGACACCCCTCCCCGGAAAAACCCAAACAGGTAAAGGAAATGAATAAAATTGATCAAGATATGAAAATGGAAATAGAAGCAATAAAGAAGACACAAATTGAGGGAATCCTGGAGAGGGAAAACCTAGGTAAGAGAAGGGGAGCTACAGACACAAGCATTACCAACAGAATACAAGAGAGAGAAGAGAGAATCTCAGCCGTAGAAGATATGATAGAAGAAACTGATACAGTGGTCAAAGAAAACATTACATCTAAAAAGTTCCTGACACAAAACATCCAGGAAGTCTGGGACACTATCAAAAGACCAAACCTAAGAATAATAGGAATAGAAGGAAAAGATAACCAGCTCAAAGGCACAAAAATATTTAACAAAATCATAGAAGAAAAATTTCCTAACCTAAAAATGGAGATGCCTAAAAAATACAAAAAGCTTACAGAACACTAAATAGATTATATCAGAAAAGAAAGTCCCCTAGCCATGTAATAAGACACTAAACATACAGAACAAAGAAAGAATATTAAAAGATACAAGGGGAAAAGGCCAAGTAATATATAAAGGCAGACCTATTAGAATTACACCTGACTTCTCAATGGAGATTCAAGAAGCCAGAAGAGCCTGGGTCTTGTAGATGCTAAGAGACCACAGATGCCAACCCAGACTAGTATACTCAGCAAACTTTCAATCACCATAGATTGAGAAAACAAGATATTCTATGACAAAGTCAAATTTAAATAATAGCTATCCACAAATCCATCCCTACAAAAGAAAAACTCCAACCCAAGAAGGTTTACACTCATGAAAACACAAAATAATCTCACATCAGTAAAACCAAAAGGGAAGAGCACACAAATACACACACACACTCACACACACATACAATCAACATCACCAGCCAAATAACAGGAATTAATAATCATTGGTCATAATCTCAGTAACAATGGACTAAATTTCCCAACTAAAAAGACATAGACAGAATGGATGCAAAATTAGGATCCATCCTGCTGCATACAAGAAACACTCCTCAACTTCAAAGATAGACATTACCTATGAGTTAAAGGGTAGAAAAAGATTTTCCAAGAAAATGGACCCAAGAATCAAGCTGGTATAGTCATTCTAATATCTAACAAAATAACCTTCCAATTAAAATTAATCAAAAGAGATGGGGAAAGATTATTTCATATTCATCATACAAAAAATCCATCAAGATGATGTTTCAATTCTGAATATCTATGCCCCAAAAGCAAGGGCACCCATATTTGTAAAAGAAACATTACTAAAGTTTAAATCACACATTGAACCCCATACCTTAATAGTGGGAGACTTCAACATTCCACTTCCACCAATAGACAGATCATCTAGACAAAAACTAGACAGAAACAATGGAGCTAATAGATGTTATAACTTAATGGGCCTAACATAACAACATTTTGCCTAAACACAAAAGAATATACTGTCTTCTCAGCAACTTTGGAACATACTCCAAAACTGACCAAATACTTGGTCACAAAACAAGCTGCAACAGATACAAGAAAATTGAAATAACCCCCTGTATCTTACCAGATCACCAAGGATTAAAAGTGGATCTTGACAACAGAAATAACAGAAAGCCTACAAATTCATGAAATCTGAGCAAATGCCTACTGAATGACTACTGGGTCAAGGCAGAAATAAGAAAGAAATGAAAGATTTCCTAGAATTCAATGAAAATAAGTGCACAACCAATCCAAACTTATGGGACACAATGAAATTGGTACTATAAAAACGAATAGGAGGACCAATGGAACCGAATTGAAGACCCAGATATCAATCCACATACCTACGAATACCTGATTTTTGACAAAGAAGCAAAAAATATAAAATGGAAGAAAGAAAGCATCTTCAACAAATGGTGCTGTTATAACAGGATATCAACACGTAGAAGAATGAAAATAGATCCACATCTATCCCACACACAAAACTCAAGTCCAAATGGATTAAAGACCTCAATATAAATCCGACCACATGGAACCTGATAGAAGAGAAAGTGAGAAATAGCCTTCAATACATGGGCACAGGAGACCACTTCCTAAATATAACCCTGACAACATAGACACCAAGAACACTTAATAAATGGGACCTCTTGAAACTGAGAAGCTTCTGTAAAGCAAAGGACACAAAACAAGACAAAATGGCAGCCTACAGAATGGGAAAAGATCTTCACCAACCCCACATCAGACAGAGGACTGATCTCCAAAATATACAAAGAACTCAAGAAAATAGTCATCAAAAGAACAAATAATCCAATTTAAAAAATGGGATACAGACCTAAACAGAGAACTCTCAACAGAGGAATCTATAATGGCCAAAAGATACTTAAGGAAATGCTCAACATCCTTAGCCATCAGAAAAATGCAAATCAAAAGAACTCTGAGATTTCATCTTATACCTGTCAGAATGACCAAGATCAAAAACACTGATGACAACTTATGCTGAAGAGGATGTGGGGTAAAGGGAACACTCCTTCATTGCTGGTGGGAGTGTAAACTGGTACAGAAACACTGGATATCAGTATGGTGATTTCTCAGAAAATGAGGAAACAACCTACCTCAAGACCCAGCAATACCACTTTTGGGTATATATCCAAAGGATGCTCAATCATACCACAAGGACATGTGCTCAGTTATATTCATAAAAGTATTATTTGTCATAGCCAGAACTTGGAAACAACCTAAATGCCCTTGACTGAAGAATGGATAAGGAAAATGTGGTACATTTACACAATGGAGTACTACATGGTGGAAAAAAATAACGACATCTAGAAATCTGTGGACAAATGGATGGCTCTAGAAAACATCATATTGAGTGAGGTAACTTAGACCCAGAAAGACAAGTATCATATGTACTCACTCATAAGTGGCTTTTAGACATAAAGCAAAGAAAAACCAGCCTACAATACACAATCCCAGAGAACCTAGACAACAAAGAGGACCCTAAGAGAGACATACATGAATCTAATCTACATGGGAAATAGAAAAAAGACAAGATCTCCTGAGTAAATTGGGAGCATGGGGACCTTGGGAAAGGGTAGAAAGGGAGGGGAAAGGAAGGAAGGGGAGTGGAAAAAAATATATATAGCTCAATAAAAACAATTTAAAAAAAGAAATTGGTGCTAAGAGGAAAACTCATAACACTAAGTGCATTCCTAAAGAAATTAGGGAGATCTACTAGGAACTTAACAACACATCTGAAAGCTCTAAAACAAAAAGAAGCAAACACACTCAAGGAGTAGACAGCAGGAAATAATTACACTAAGGGCTGAAATCAATAAAACAGACAAAGAGAACAGTAGAAAGAATCAATGAAACAAAGAGTTGTTTCTTGAGAACATCAACAATATAGACAAACCTTTATTCAAACTAATGAAAAGGCAGAGAGTATACCCAAATTACCAAAATCAGAAACAAAAAGGGGGACGTAACAACAGATACTGAGGAAATTCAAAGAATTATTAGGTCAAACTTCAAAAATCTGTACTAAGCTGGGTGGTGGTGGCACATGCCTTTAATCCCAGCACTTGGGAAGCAGAGGCAGGTGGATCTCTGGGTGTTGGAGGTCAGCCTGGTCTACAAGATCTATTTCCAGGAGAGCTAGAACTGTTATACAGAGAAACCCTGTACTCCACAAAATTGGAAAACATAAAATAAATGGACAATGTTCTTGATAGATACCTTTTACCAAAGTTAAATCAAAATCAGATAAACAATTTAAACAGATGTATAACTCGTAAGGAAATAGAAGCAGCCATTAAAAGTCTGTCAATCAAAAAAAGCCCAGAGCCACACTTTCTTAGCACAGAATTCTACCAGACTTTCAAAGAAGAATTAGTGCCAATACTTCTCAAATTATTCTACAAAATAGAAGCAGAAGGAGCAATGCCAAATTCATTTTATGAGGCTACAATCACCCTGATACCCAAACCACATAAAGACTCAACGGGAAAAAAAGGAAATTACAGATCAATATCCCTCATAAACACTGAAGCAAAAATACTCAATAAAACACTCGCAAACCAAATCTAAGAACACATCAAAAAGATCATCCACCATGATCAAGTAGATTTTCTTCCAGAGATGCAGGGATGACTCAATATACGAAAATCTGTCAATGTAATCCACATGTAAACAAACTGAAAGAAAAAAAATACATGATCATCTCATTAGATGGCAAAAAAAAAAAATCCTTGACAAAAATCCAACACCCCTTCAATGATTAAAGTCTTGGAGAGATCGGGGATTATAAGAGACATACTTAAACATAATAAAGGCAATTTACAGCAAGCTGATAACCAACATCAAATTAAATGGAGAGAAACTCAAATCAATTTGGCACAGCCATATCTGATGGGAATGGCAAAAGTAATAAAGCCAGAATAGCTGCTTGACAAAGATCCAGCAAAGCTGAGACTCACAATGGCCACTATGCCACTTCTGGTTTTGATCTCTGCATGTATCATGCTTGGAGATGGGCATTTTTTAATGTTTTTACACTCTCTTTATGAGGCTCTGAGCTATTATTGAAGTATTTGTCCCTGCACTTACTCAGGAGCAAGATAATCAGAACAAAGTAAACTTTAAAAAAGTCAACAAGATTCAGTGGGCTAGTGGAGCTGGCCACAGACCAGATTTACAAATCTCTTACCCCAATACACTAATGTGATTATGTGGCATATACAGCAACAAAGTTAGATTAACTCTGCCCTATACAGGGACTTATATTGATGGAAAGAATGGTGTGGAAAGATGAGAAAAGAATGAGGTGTCAGGACTTCCCTTTCTTAGAAAAGTTAGCTCATGCAGAGTCACTGTGGTGTCACATGAGCAGGGAACAAAAGAATGCCAGGATTAGACATATAAATGATTTCTATAAAGATATAAAGTATAAACACTGTATTGTCCAGAAATTTAATAATAACTGCAGCGACTATGGCCTGAGGGATTTTTTCTTGGGCATTCTGACCATTAAGAGTTAATAATATAGCCGGGCAGTGGTGAGGCACACCTTTAACCCCAGCACTCGGGAGGCAGAGGCAGGCGGATTTCTGTGAGTTCGAGGCCAGCCTTGTCTACAAGAGCTAGTTCCAGGACAGGTTCCAAAAACTACAGAGAAACCCTGTCTCGAACCCCCCCCCCAAAAAAAATAGTTAATAATACACTGCTTGGGACACAGCAATCTGCCTGGGCTGGCTTGGAGATTTTCTGTCTAGCATCCTTAAAACTGCAAGAGCTAACTAGAAGTTGGGTTATAGGGTTGATGAGTAAAAATGATTGTAAAAGATAACTCTAGATCCTCCTGCAACCTCAGAGGAACTCTGAAATATCTAATAAAAGAGACTTCAAACTAAAATCAATCAGAAGAGATGGAGAAGACACTTTATACTCATAACAGGAACAATCCATCAAGATGAAGTCTCAATCCTAAACATCTATGTCCCTAATACAAGAACACCAACATATGTAAAAAAAAATTACTAAAACTTAAACTGCACATTAAACCCCACACACTAAGAGTAGGAGACTTCAACACTCCACTCGCGCCAATGGACAGGTCAATCAGACAGAAAGAAACTTAACAGAGAAATAAGAGAACTAACAGATGCCATGAATCAAATGGACTTAACAAACATCTATAGAACATTTCACCCAAACACAAAAGAACATACTTTATTCTCAACACCTCATGGAAACTTCCCTAAAATTGACCACATACTAAGAAACAAAGCAAACCTCCACAAATATAAAAAATTTGGAGTAACCCCCTGTATCTTATTAGATCACCATGATTTAAAGTTAGAATTTAACAACAACACTACTCTTAGAAAGCCTACCAGCTTATGGAAATTGAACAGTGAGCTACTGAACCATCCCTAGGTCAAGGACGAAATAAAGAAATTAAAGACTTCTTAGAAATCAACGAAAATGAATGCACAATGTACCCAAACCTATGGGACACAATGAAAGCAGTGCTAACAGAAAAGTTCATAGTACTAAGTATCTACATAAAGAAAGTGGAGAAAGCTCACACTTAACAGTATACCTGAAAGTCTAGAACAAAAAGAAGCAGACTCACCCAGGAGGAGAAGACAGGAAATAATTAAATTGAGGGCTGAAATAAAAAAAAATAGAAACAAAGAAAACAATACAAAGAGAGAGAACATCCAAATTAACAAAATCAGAAATGAAAAGGGGGACATAACAACAGACACTGAGGAAATTTAGAGAATATTAAGTCATCCTACAAAAACCTGTAATCCACAAAATTGGAAAACGTAAAAGAAATGGACAATTTTCTGGATAAATACCATATACCAAAATTAAATCAAGATCAGATGAACAATTTAAATAAACCTAATAAATGGTAAGGAAATAGAAGCTGTCATCAAAATCCTCCCAACCAAAAAAAGCCCAGGGCCAGATAGTTTCAGTGCAGAATTCTACCAGAACTTCCAAAAAAAGCTAATACCTATATTCCTCAAAGTGTTCCACATAATAGAAACACAAGGAACATTGCCAAACTCTTCTTATGAGGCTACAATTACCCTGATACCCAAACCACAGAAAGACAATACTAAGAAAGAGAATTACAGACCAATCTCACTCATGAAAATAGATAATAAAATACTGGCAAACAGAATCCAAGAACACATCCAAAAAAATCATCCACCATGATCAAGTTGGCTTCATCCCAGAGATTCAGGGATGGTTCACCATATGAAAATCTATCAATGTATTCCATCATGTAAACAAACTGAAAGAAAAAAGCCATATGATCATCTCATTACATGCTGAAAAGCATTTGTCAAAATCCAACACCCCTTCATGACAAAGGTCTTGGAGAGATCAGGGATACAAGGAACATATCTAAACATAATAAAAGCAATATACAACAAGCCAACAGCCAACATCAAATTAAATGGAGAGAGACTCAAAGCAATTCCACTAAAATCAGGAACAAGACAAGACTGTCACTCTCCCCTTATCTATTCAACATAGTTCTTGAAATTCTGGCTATCACAATAAGAAAAAAAAAGTAGATCAAGGGGATCCAAATTGGAAAAGAAGAATCAAACTTTCATTATTTTAAGATGATATGATAGTATATATAAGTGACCCCAAAAACTCTACCAGGGAACTCCTACAGTTGATAAATACCTTCAGTAGTGTGTCAGAATATAAGATCAATTCAAAAAAATCAGTAGCCTTCCTATATACAAATGATAAAGAAGCTGAGAAAGAAATCAGAGAAACATCACCTTTGACAACAGCCACAAATAACATGAAATTTCTCGGGGTAACACTAACTAAAGAAGTGAAAGACCTATTCGACAAGAACTTTTAAGTCTGAAGAAAGAAAGTGAAGAAGATACCAGAAAATGGAAAGATCTCCTGTGTTCTTGGATAGGTAGGATCAACATAATAAAAATGGCAATCCTATCAAAAGCAATCTATAGATTCAATGCAATCCCCATCAAAATCCCAACACAATTCTTCACAGATCTTGAAAGAACAATAATCAACTTCATATGGAAAAACAAAAAAACTCAGGATAGCCAAAACAATCCCATATAATAAAGGAACCTCGGGAGGCATTACTATCCCTGACATCAACCTATATTACAGAGCTACAGTAATGAAAACAGCTTGGTATTGGCATAAAAACAGAGACATTGACCAATGGAATTGAATCGAAGACCCGTATATTAATCCACACACCTATGAACACCTGATTTTTGACAAAGAAGCTAAAGTTATACAATGGAAGAAAGAAAGCATCTTCAACAGATGGTGCTGTCATAACTGGGAGAGGTGGGGCGGCGCCTCTACTACAAGCTGGGACGGAAGTTGTGCAGCAGAGACTATCAGGCTTTTTGGTCAAGATGGTCTCTGTGCTTCCTGTGACAAGCGGATCTGTGCCTATGAGATGACAATGCGCGTGAAAGACAAAGTGTATCACCTGGAGTGCTTCAAGTGTGCTGCCTGCCAGAAGCATTTCTGTGTTGGCGACAGATACCTCCTCATCAACTCTGACATAGTGTGTGAACAAGACATCTAGGAGTAGACTAAGATCAATGAGATGATCTAGGCCAGAGTCCCCGGCACCTTTGGGGAGGTGTTCGGTGAAAACACTGTCTCTGTTGGGTTCATTTTTAGGCACTTTGGGAACCAGAGGGTGGGTGAGATATGACTTGAGTCTGGACTCTCCTTGGGCACTAAGATATAGCATCCACAGGACATAAAGCAAAGGCCAAGACTTCAGTGACAAAAGGACCAGCCCTTAGAGAGAATTTGTGGTCACAGGCTATCCACAGTAACTGACAAGATTAGTGGAGGAAATGTTTGGGGACCAGTATGCACTGTACCATCATGATAGGATTTCACAGATAGGCGGTGTTGGGTAAAGACTAGATGTAACCATGGCATTTATGGGCTAGAGATGTGCAATTAATTTCTTCCTGGCTTCGGAACTATCCTATTCTAGTCACTGTCCTTTACACAAAAGAAGGAAAGAGAGAAGAGCAGACATTCTTTTTTTCTTGGTCACCTTCCCATGGCCTAAAGCTTTGGAGACAAGGGAAACTGCATGGAAATACGTTTCTGTTGGGAATGAAATACACATCTTTCAATCAAACAAATATTTAAAGCAAAGTTGATGAATCACTGTTTTTAGATACCTTTATTTTGAGGTGAGGCACTCTCCCCAGATTGTTTCTATACAAATGCAAATCTTAAGAAGAAGTCAAAGTTGTTCAACTATTTTATTATCTTAGATTATACCAAAGTATTTATTGTGTGTCATCAAAAAAAACCTTGATTCTGAAGACTTAATAAAAATGACAAGCTAAAAAAAATGAATGAAGGTCACCAAGAAATTCTAAAAAGTATCATTTATAAGTACAACCAATTAGAACTTGAATAAAATATAAATCATGTAGTAATCCCACAAAAACTAAAAAAAAAAAGATAATTCTGTCATGGTTTATCAATGTAGACTAAAAGACATACAAGGGGAAGTTGAACACTTGTCCAAGAACAGAAATCATATGATCTATGTTTTAGAACAACATGAATCTATCCCTGATTACTGAATCCTGTACAAATAAACATTTGACTGCTAGTAATAATTCAGGCTGTAAAATTCTCCCAGATCAAGCAATAGCCTGACTCAATCCCTTTCAGGGACCTGGCCACTGTTGGGGCTGGCCCCTAGCAGCAATTCCATTAAAATCAGGAACAAGACAAGGCTGTCCATTCTCTCCATATCTGTTCAATATAGTACTTAAAGTGCTAGCTAGAGAATGAGACAACTAAAGGAGATCAAGGAGATACAAATTGGAAAGAAAGTCAAAGTATCATTATTTGCAGATGATATTATAGTATATATAAGCGACTCAAAAAATTCTGCCAGGGAACTCCTAAACAGCAGAAAAACACCTTCAGTGAAGTGGGTGGATATAAGATTAACTTAAAAAAAAATCAGAAGAGGAGATCCATCCAGAGAGGTGAGTGTGTGCCCACCTGGCTGGACGGTCCGGGAGGGTCCTGCTGCATGGCTTCTTTGTTCCGCACGGCCCTGCTCCTGTACTGGGAGATTCCATCCAGAGGGTTGGGTGGGTGCCCGCCCAGCCAGGCGGCTCCTCTAGCTCCTCCTGCAGGGGCTTCCCTCCAGCTCCTCCTGCAGGGGCTTCGTTGTTCCACACGACCCTGCTTCCCCGAAGCCCGCCCTACTGTCTGGGTGGTCTTTGGCCCAGGAGGACTTCCTGCTCCAGCACAGAGGAGATCCATCCAGAGGGCACAGCCAGCTCCAGTGTTGAGGGGTCCTAAGAGAGGGCAGACCAGGAAAATCCCCCAAGTACACAATCAGTCACAGCAAAGATTGGAACAAGACACCAAGACTCTACTGACTGCATTTGAAGGAAAAGATGGGCAGGCGCCAATTCAAGAATTCCTCCAACAACCTGAAAAGCAACATGACAACTCCAGAATCCAGTGAACATGCAACAGGAAGACTTGAACACCCTATTCCAGAAGAAGTAGAAGAAATCGATTTTAAATGTAGCATTATGAAAATAATAGAGGTCCTTAAACAGGATGTGAAAAACTCCTTTAAAGAAATGGATGAGAAGACAAACAAAAAGAAGAAATGAATAAATCTCTCAAACATATCCAAGAAAACCAGGAAAAGCAATCAAACAGGTAATAGAAACAGTTCAAGTTTTGAAGACCGAAATGGAGGCAATGAAGAAAACACAAACCAAGAGATGGCTGGATATAGAAAATCTAGGTAAACAAACAGGAACTACAGAGACAAGTATAACCAACAGAATATAAGAGATAGAAGAAAGAAGCTCAGACGCTGAAGATACTATAGCAGAAATGAACTCATTGATCAAAGAAAACAACAAATACAACAAATTCTTAACACAAAACATCCAGGAAATTTGGGACAACATGAAAAGACCAAACCTAAGAATAATAGGGGTAGAAGAAGGAGAAGAATTCCAGCTCAAAGGCCCAGAAAATATACTCAACAAAATTATAGAAGAAAACTTTCCCAACCCAAAGAAGGATATTCCTATGAAGGTTCAAGAAGGATGCAGAACACCAAATAGACTGGATCAAAAAAAAAAAAGTGCCCTTGCCATATAATAATAAAAACTCAAAACATACAGAATAAAGAAAGAATATTAAGATCTGCAAAGGAAAAAGGGCAAGTAACATATAAAGGTAAACGTATCAGAATTACACCTGACTTTGCAATGGAAACCATGAAAGCCAGAAGAGCTTGGACAGACGTGCTGCAGTCACTAAGAGACCATGGATGCAAGCCCAGACTACTATACCCAGCAAAGCCTTCTTTCACCATCGATGGAGAAAACAAGATATTCCAGGATAAAAGCAAATTTAAGCAATACATAGCCACAAACCCAGCCTTACAGAAAGTACTAGAAGGAAAACCACAACTAAAGGAAGCAAACAACACCCATAATAACACAGACATCTAAAACCCTCCACCAGCATAACTCAAAGAAGGGAAACACACAAACTCTACCACCAAATAATAATAATAATAATAATAATAACCAGAGTTAACAACCACTGGTCATTAATTTCACTTAATATCAATGGACTCAATTCACCTATTAAAAGGCACAGGTTAAGAGAATGGATATGAAAACAGGATCCAACATTCTGCTGTTTACAAGGAACATACCTCAACCACAAAGACAGATATTATCTCAGAGTAAAGGGTTGGGAAAAGATTTTTCAATCAAACGGCCCTAATAAACAAGCGGGTGTGGCTATACTAATATCTAACAAAATCGACTTCAAACTAAAATCAACCAGAAGAGATGGAGATGGACACTTTATACTCATAACAGGAACAATCCATCAGGATGAAGTCTCAATCCTGAATATATATGCCCCTAATATAAAAGCACCCAAATATGTAAAAGAAACATTACTAGAACTCAAAGCACACATCAAACCCCATACACTAATAGTAGGAGATTTCAACACTCCTCTCTCTCCAATGGACAAGTCAACCAGACAGAAACTTAACAGAGATATACGAGAACTAACAAATGTAATGAATCAAATGGACTTAATAGACATCTATAGAACATTCCACCCAAACACAAAAGAATATACCTTCTTCTCAGCATCTCATGAAACCTTCTCGAAAATTGATCACATACGCAGTAACAAAGCAAATATCCACAGATACAAAAAAATTGGAGTAACCACCTGTGTCTTATCGTATCACCATGGAATAAAGTTAGAATTTAACAACAATTCCACCCCCAGAAAGCCTACAAACTCATGGAAATTGAACATTCAACTACTGAACCACTCCTGGGTCAAGGAAGAAATAAAGAAAGAAATTAAAGTCTTCCTTGAATTCAAGGAAAATAAAGAGACAACATACCCAAACCTATGGGACACTATGAAAGCAGTGCTAAGAGGAAAGTTCATAGCACTTAGTGCCCACATAAAGAAAACGGAGAAAGCACACATTATGGCTTAACAGCACACCTGAAAGCTCTAGAAAAAAAAAAAAGAAGCAGACTCACCCAGGAGGAGTAGAAGACTGGAAATAATCAAACTGAGGGCTGAAATCAACAAAATAGAAACACAGAAAACAAACCAAAGAATCAATGAAACAAAGAGCTGGTTCCTTGAGAAAATCAACAAGATCGACAAACCCCTATCCAAACTAATCAAAAGGCTGAGAGAGAACACTCAAATTAACAAGATCAGAAATGAAAAGGGGGACATAACAACAGACACTGAGGAAATTCAGATAATCATTAGGTCTTACTACAAAAGCCTATATGCTACAAAATTGGAAAATGTAAAAGAAATGGACAGTCTTTTAGATAAATACCAATACCGAAATTAAATCAAGACCAGGTGAACAATTTAAATAGACCTATAAGTCGCAAGGAAATAGAAGCTGTCATCAAAATCCTCCCAACCCAAAAAAGCCCAGGACAGATGGTTTTAATGCAGAATTCTACCAGAACTTCCAAGAAGAGCTGATACCTATACTCCTTAATGTGTTTCATATAATAGAAACAGAAGAGTCATTGCCTAACTCATTTTATGAAGCTACAATTACCCTGATACCAAAACCACACAGGGACGCAACTAAGAAAGAGAATTACAGACCAATCTCACTCATAAACATCAATGCAAAAATTCTCAATAAAATACTGGCAAACCGAATCCAAGAACACATCAAAAAAATCATCCATTATGATCAAGTAGGCTTCATCCCAGAGATTTAGGGCTGGTTCAACATACGAAAATCTATCAATGTAATCCATTATATAAATAAACTGAAAGAAAAAACCATATGATCATTTCATTAGATGCTGAAAAAGCATTTGACAAAATTCAACACCCCTTTATGATAAAGGTCTTGGAGAGATTAGGGATACAAGGATCATGTCTAAATATAATAAAAGCAATATACTGCAAGCCGACAGCTAACATCAAATTAAATGAAGAGAAACTCAAAGCGATTCCACTGAAATCAGGAACAAGACAAGGCTGTCCACTCTCTCCATATCTCTTCAATATAGTGCTTGAAGTTCCAGCAATAGCTATAAGACAACATAAGGAGATCAAGGGGATTCGAATTGGAAAGGAAGAAGTCAAACTTTCGTTATTTGCAGATGATATGATAGTGTACATAAGTGACCTCAAAAACTCCTACAGCTGCTAAATACCTTCAGTGATGTGGCAGGATACAAGATCAACTCAAAAAAATCAGTAGCCCTCCTATACACAAAGGATAAAGAAGCAGAGAGGGAAATCAGAGAAACATCACCTTTCACGATAGCCACAAATATCATAAAGTATCTTGGGGTAACATTAACCAAGGAAGTGAAAGATCTATTTGACAAGAACTTTAAGGCCTTGAAGGAAGAAATTGAAGAGGATACCATAAAATGGAAGGATCTCCCATGATCCTGGATTGGTAGGATCAATATAGTAAAAATGGCAATTCTACCAAAGGCAATCTATAGATTCAATGCAATCCCCATCAAAATCTCAACAAAATTCTTCATAGACCTTGAGAGAACAATAACTAACTTTATATGGAAAAACAAAAAGCCCAGGATAGCCAAAATAATCCTATACAATAAAGGAACTTCCGGAGGCATTACCATCCCTGACATCAAACTCTATTACAGGGCTGCAGTAATGAAAACAGCTTGGTATTAGCATAAAAACAGAGACATTGACCAATGGAATCGAATTGAAGACACGGCTATATCCACAAACCTATCAACACCTCATATTTGACAAAGAAGCTAAAATTATACAATGGAAGAAAGAAAGCATCTTTAACAAATGGTGCTGGCATAACTGGATGTCAACCTGTAGAAGAATGAAAATAGATCCTTATCTATCACCATGCACAAAACTCAAGTCCAGATGGATTAAAGACCTCAATATAAATCCGACCACACTGAACCTGATAGAAGAGAAAATGGGAAGTAGCCTGCATTACATGGGCACAGGAGACCACTTCCTATGTATAACCCCAGTTGCACAGACAATGAGAGCAACAATGAATAAATGGGACCTCCTGAAACTGAGAAGCTTCTGTAAAGCAAAGACACAGTCATTAAGACAAAAAGGCATCCTACTGAATGGGAGAAGATCTTCACCAACCCCACATCAGACAAAGGTCTGATCTCC
>PVIU01007048.1:0-93530 GCA_004026605.1 Ondatra zibethicus | reverse complement strand
AAAAAAGTACATCTTATCCATGCTTACATGGCTTATATCTTACAGATGCTAATGTTCCTTGACGTGTCACACTCTGGGTTATATTCACCTCCCATTTTCCTTTTTATTTGTTTTTCTATTGCCGGTTCACGTTTGATTCTCATTGCCCCTCCTTTACATTGCCAAACACCCCATGCATTAAACAGGCAATAAGCCAATGTTCACTAGACTGAATGAAAACTGTTTTCTTATTATTAATCAGAATATTGAATCTGACAAGCTTCTGGATTAATTATTTCAGTGCATTATGAATGCTGACTATAATGCCTAATTAAATGACTTATTGTTAACCATTCAGAATTATCCTGTACCTGAAGCCAAGAGCAACAGAATGATGATGTAAATCATAAGCTTGCTAGATTTAAATAGTAGGTTCTAATACGTCCATGTGGGGTTTCTCTGTCTGGAATGAATTCATGGTCTACGGTATCAAGGAACAATGCTGCCATATGGACACAGTGAGCAGGATAGGAAGACACAAAGTCCTGCATTTGTAGCACAGTCACTCAGGGATGCACTTGTCTTTTTATGATTAATTTAGACATTTCACTAATAGATTCAAAGATAATTGCCAGATAAACAGCTGTGCTATCCCTATAACAGGAGAGGAAATGAGTAAGGGATATTAAATAAGGATAAATGTTTCTCAGGTGCATTAATCTGGAAAATGGGGCTCATTGTAAGACATTCTGTCTTCCTTGGTATTTGAATTTGAAAATTGGAGTATTAAGGCACAAGGACATGATAGGGCACCATTGAAAGGCATAAAACCCAGTGATTATAAAAGAAAGGCTTTTATGAGTGAAAAGTTCTTGCTTTTTAATTATTTAGTCTTTTACCAAAACCTGTTATACCTAGAAAAGCATTTAGAATATGTTTTCTAAATGTATAAAAATCCTGAATTAAAACAATTTATTTCAGAGAAAATGAAGAATATACAAGGTAACTTTGTGCTATTAAAAATAGTTCAAGGTAACTTTGAAAATAAAAGAAACAACTAAACCAGAATATAGTACAAAAACTAGGGCATGCACGACTATTAATTGTTTTTTTTATATAGCTTATATTTTTAAATTTGAGGAAGGAATATTTACAATGAAGTACAAAGGACTATGACCATTAACACCACAAAGCAGGCAACTTTATAAAGCCGATTCGTGAAAGAGACATCTTATTTGTAAATATGAGAGAGGCAAACCATCATTACTCAATTTGATTTAGTGCCAAATGTAAAAAGACAATTGAACTCAGGAGCTGCATTACTATGTTAAATAATAACATATCTTTTGACAGCAACTGTAGCAAAGGACTTTCCTGTTGGATCTGCTTGCCTCTCTTTCCAAGAGTGTAAAGAACAGTGTACTTCAAACTAAGAGGCACGTGTGAAGGTTTAGAGAGGAGAAGGGGAAAGGGAAAATGATATAATCTCAAAAAACTAAAATTAAAAAAAAGAATAATTTTGTTCATGTGAACTACCAGCTAAAATCTTTTTTGATGGGAACTACAATGTGCTAGTTTGATGAATTCCACATGATTTGTGCTATCAGGGTCAGCTGTATCCACTGCCATTGTAAAACACCAAAACGCCTGATGATTTTCATGCTGAAAATGATGTAGAAGATTGCCAGAAACCCACTAAAAGGACTCAGAGTATAGAAACAGATAAAACAAAGATCTGTCTGGGACTAGAGAAATAGCTCGATAGTTAATAGCACTTGTTGCTCTTGCAGAGGAGATGGGTTCAGTTCACAGAAGCCACATGCAGGTTCACAATCATCCATAGCTATAGTTCCAGAGGATCTACCATCCTCTTCTGACTTCCCTAGACACCAGGCATGCCCAAGGTGCACTTACATATTATGCAAGCAAAACACTTACGCACATACAATAAAATATATTTTAAAAAAGGATTGATCAGCTGCATTCATGAAGCCAACATTTTGGCCTTTTATTAATTTAAAGTATGCAATTAAATATTGTGATATGATAGATAGTTTGGCTGCATAGGTTAATCCCCTCAGATCTGTGCTGAAAGCTATTGGCATTGATAAATTATGCACTATGACATTTAGCATTTCTTATAGACAGTCTTAGAAAGTCCAGTGCCTGCTGCTTTGCTTCTGGCATTCTTGTATCAGGTTAGTCTGGCTGTCGTTAACTCTGAACACTCCTAATACAGGCTAGACGATACCTCAAATATTTTCTAGTGACTGTGAGACGATATTTGTGGAAGAAAAATGGTTCTACTGAAATATAACTGTCTGGAGCACTACAAAATGCAGACTGCTTCTGCTGCTCCAAATCATTGCTAAGGCTCCTTGGCACAGTTATTTAAACATCCCATGTGCATAGTATGGATACAAACTTTTATGAATCTTGTGATAATACTGTGACACCATCCATTTAACTTCGTATATGCCACAGGGACAATATGAAAGCTGTTATTGTGGCTTTTAAAAATGTACTAGTTTATTCTTGAAAATATGCTTTTTCCATTAAATTTTTGAGGTGGGGTGTACTAGGTGGATTTTAAACTTCCATCTTACAGATAAGGGATTTGCTTCAGAGACCTTGTACAAACACTGCCCCACCTGGAGAATGAGAAGTACATGTTAAAATCTGAAACTAAAAGTAAAACCCTTAGGCAAAGATAAAGAATAGCATCACACAAATGCACGACCTTTTATATTTTTAAAATAATCTCCACCTTTAGCATTGTACTTTTTCTAATACTTGAAAATAGAGGTCCAGCCTCGACATAAATTATCTCTCGGACCACTGTAGAGGCATGAGAATAACTGAGGCACAGTCACACAGCAATATCAAGAGGGAGTCTCAGGGTTCATTCACATCCTGAACATCACCCGTGTTTATTATTTGATATAAAACAGCTTTTATATCTAAAGGTAAACTGAGGGAGAAGTTCATTAGCATTCTGTTTCCTGGGTAGCGGGACTAAGGTCATGTCTGCAACTATGTCAAGTAGCCTGAATTAACACCTCTTCCCAGGCGATCTCCATAATTATAAAGAAGGAGCAAAGCAATATTAGCATATTCTGACCCTTTGTTAGGGATGGCTACAGTTTGTCTGGAAAGGTTAAGTGACCATCTTCTGTGAGGTCAGGTGCAAACTATGGCCTGAGAGTCTGGCCACCATACCATGTAGACATATGGGCCTGTATAATATATGGCCCTACAGAAACCCATTTAAAAAGTTGATATGATTTATAGTACTAGGAAACAATAAAAAGATTATCTAAATAGATACAAATTTCCATCAACAAATGAAGGGATAATGCATTGTTATGTCTGTAATGGATACTACTCAGAAATGAATAGGAACCAACTTTAGATTAACACATGAATATTAAAACAAACATAACTACCTGAAGAATTTTCTTTTGCAAAGAGAACGTATACTTGATAATTTTATTTATGTAAGTAGGAAAATGAAAACAACCATGACAGACTGCAGTCAATAAAACCACCTATATGAATCTAAATGAATCACAAAATTCATTTCAGATATTTTTAGAGTTTCGAGACTCATGGCCTGTACCTAGATGAAAGAAGGTAATTTTTGGCACAAGCAAGAACCCCCAGAAACTCATCGAAGTCCAAGAAATCTGTCAGATTTCGAGATTTTAAGAAAGGAGCAGGTTTTTTATTACCTTACATAAACTTTGATCAGACTCAAGCTTCAATTTATTTGTTCACTCGTTTTGTTTGTTACTTTGGGACTATGTCTATCTAGCACTGGCGACCCTGGAAATCGCTGTGTAGAGCAGGCTGGCCTCAACCTCACTCAGATTCGTCGGCCCCTGCCTATTGTCTGTTGGGATTCAAGGCTTGTGTTACAACAGCTTCTTCTCAACTGTCACAAACAGTTAACCACACCAATCTTTATGAATTACAGCCAGAAAATATGTGCTCAAAAACTTCATTGGGAGTTGTTTTGTTGACAAATTAGATTCACGGTGTTGAAACAATTTCTTTTACTGTCACCACAGCATAAGTACATGAAGATGCTCACAGGGGCACTGTCCCAATGGTGCTCTCAAGCTATATGAGATATGTTTGCTGTGCAGATATATAATTACGATGGATGTATTCAAAGAATGGAGCTATATATGGGGACAAAAACATGATATAGCTATATATAACAAAAAAACAATTTCTACAAACATAACCCTGAAGGAAATAAGCCAGTCAAGAATGATATATATCATGTGATTCTTTTATAGATAAAGTTTAAAAGTTACCAAAATAACAAAATAATGTTAAAAATAAAAGTACTGAAAATCTGGGATGCAAACAGGAACTACAGATGCAAGCATCACCAACAGAATACAAGAGACAGAAGAGATGATCTCAGGTGTTAAAGATATGATAGTAGAAATAGATTCATCAGTCAAAGAAAACATGAAATCTAAAATACTTTTGGACACAAAATATACAGGAGATCTGGAAAACTATGAAAAGACAAAACATAAGAATAATAAGAATATGAAAAGAAAAATACCAGTTCATATGCCCAGAAAATATATTAAATAAAATCATAGAAGAAAAATTTCATAACCTAAATAAGGGCATATCTATATCAGTGAAAGAAGCTGAGAGAACACCAAAGAGATTGGATCAGAAAAAACATCCCCATGCCATATAATAATCAAAGAGCTAAGTATACAAGAAAAGAATATTGAAAATATTGATGAGGGCATGTTGGTGTGTTACACATTTTATTAGTCAATTTGCATATGTTTGTGTGTGTTGTGTTATGTGTGTGTTCTCAGTGTGTGTGTGTGTGTGTGTGTGTGTGTGTGTGTGTGTGTGTGTGTGGTATATGTCCTTGTCCTTGTTACTATGGATATACACTGTATATGCAGATTTGCATTGAAAATAGAGTTTGACATTGAGATTTTTTTCTTCACTCATTCTAAAACTTTTTTTTTTGAGAGGGATCTCCCACAGGAAAAGAAACCTACTGATTAAGCAATCCTGGCTGTTCAGAGCTCCAGAGGCCACCAATCTCTGTCTCATCATCCACCCTGGGCTTTGGATGTTCACCGCCTCTTCTTACGTGAGTGTGAGGACCAGAACTTAGGTTGTCATGTCTGCAGGATAGGCATGAAGGCAACTGAGCTATCTTCCTGGCTCAACACTCTTCTGCAATACTAGTCATATGAGAATTATCCCTTTATAATTTACTTCTCCGTGTGCTTTGTTGTGAATGCTAGTCACTTTGAACAGAAACACAAAAGTAAAACTAGCAGTTCCAGATTGGTCAAGTAACCAATATGAGAGACTTGGTGAAGAGCCAAAAATGGAGGGAAAAATCATCTTTTCATTCATTCACATTAAAATATAGCAATATTCTTTAGCTTGGATATTGCATTGTAGCCCAATAATTTCTAGTGTTTCAGATTTATATTTATAATTAAATGATATCCAAACAGATAGTTATATTAACTATTATGATCCAACTAACCAATTGGTTTATTATGCATGTTATTATACATATTGTGTGCTGTCTACCTGTAAATAAGTGCCCTGCTTGATAGCACGTAAAGCTTGTCAAATGAAAACCCACCTTAGAGTAGAAATTACAGAGCATTGTGATCTCGTGTTCAGTACCATGTTTAAATAAACCATTATTCTTTTTTATTGACTTTTACTTTGTAAGTCTGTGTAAGTATATGCCCTTCTGAGGAGTCCAGGAGAGAGTGTAAGCATGTTCTGAAGCTGGAGTTACAGACAGTTGTAAACTGTCTGATATAGGTGCTTCGAACCAAGCTGAGGTCCTCTGGCACAGCAGCAAGCCCTATTAAGCCCAGATCCATCGCTCCATTTCCATCCCCCATTGCTTTTATGTAAAGAGATGCAGACCTCCTTTGCCTGCCTCCCACTGTCATTGAATTGCTTCCTAGTAAGCTCTGGAGGGTAGAAGAGATAAAAATTCTTCTGTTTAAAAATGTAACATGCTATAATTACAGCTCATTATTTTTCAAAATACTATTCAAAGGTCATGGGACCTTCAGAAATAAAACTGGGTTACATGTATTTTGTATAATAATTAATTTGTGATGTAAACATGTTTAATATTTTTTTTCTGTATCACTTCCATGTTTTTTGTAGAGTCCTTGAAGCAACCCAAAACAATCTCATGGCTTCTGGGGAGTGTTTTGTGGAACTCTGCTG
Source organism: Ondatra zibethicus (assembly GCA_004026605.1). Taxonomy (NCBI): domain Eukaryota; kingdom Metazoa; phylum Chordata; class Mammalia; order Rodentia; family Cricetidae; genus Ondatra; species Ondatra zibethicus. The sequence continues at coordinate 87,293 of PVIU01007048.1, read as the reverse complement.
GCCACACACACACACCTGAATGTTTGAGCCTTAACTTAATTTCTTTTCTTCCTCCCCTCTCTCTTTCCTTCCTTCCTTCCTTCCTCTATCCTGTTCTCCCACCCCCATCTCTCTCCACCTTCTCCTCTTTCTTGTCTTTATCCCCTTCTTCTGTCTTTTCCCGTGGAGCAGATGACGTTTGTATGTGTGTGCAGCATAAGTTACCGTGCTCCACGGTGGTCAAAGAACAACTTCAGGTTTGGGTTCTCATCTTTCACCCTTATGAGACATGGTCATTTTGCTGTTTGCCTCAGTGTATACCAGACTAGCTAACTGTGAGCTTTGTGGGTTCTCCCATCTTACCCACTTCACCACGGAAGCACTGAGAATACAGGTGTGTATTAACACCCCCCATTTTTACATGGTTCTTGTGTTTGCATGGCAAGCCCTTCACCTACCGAGGCATGCCTGCACTCCCACGGGCTTTCCTTTTACCATCATTGGTAGCAGTTGGTGCTGTCTCCCTCATAAAGTGTCCCTTTCATTTGTTCTTCATTTGTTAGAATGAAAGGACATTTTAGTTCCTGGACCTCTTAGGCCTTAATAATCTTGCTTTTGCAGTGAATATTGGGGTAACAAGTTAATAACATCAATAGTCCTGTATGTGGTATCATGTAGAAAATAGCTAGTGAATTAATTGGCAAATGGACACTTTTTAATAGGTTAAAATTTCTGAAGAGAGATGCGGATAGAAAGCAGCAGAGACGAAAGAGATATGGGGCTAGTAGTGGAACAAAAAACATTTCATGATTTTAATAGTTTTTGTTTACTTGTTTTGTTTTTTAACTAGGTTAGTTGTGAAGTGGGATTTGTTTGTATTAACTACCATGTATACCATATAAGCCATAACATTTAGAATAGACATACAACTGTTTCTTGTTAATTATAAAATTAGTTCTTAAGATGATGTAAAAGCATTTCTCTGAATAAATGACAGATTATCTTTAATTGTATCTAACAGGAAAACACTGTCATGAAATTGCGGTTAGTAGAAGCAGATTGGGTCCAGGATGACTGAAATTAGCAAGCAAAATATTATGATGAAGGGTGAAATGCTTTTGATTTAAAAAATCCCTGTAAGAATTCAAGGCCTTCAGTGAAGAAGAAAGAAATGGGGAGGGGAAGAGGAGAGCTGGCAGATGCAGGAGAACGGGGATTGCAATAGGATTGAATGGGGGAACTCTATATCACACAGCACAAAGAAAGCCTGGGTTTTGATAGGTATGTGGCCATGAGCTACTCTTGTAGTGATAAGTGTACCAATTCTACTTTATTTCCATAGAAAACTTCATGAAAAGTAGCCTCACCTGGAGGACATGTCAGAATACACATTCGTTTTATCAAGATTTTTCGCCTGAAATATTATGGGTCATGTTTCTGTTATTATTCTTTTGACAGGTTTATTATAGCCCAGGCTATGAATTAATGCTTATTAACTTTGTCCTACTTGCTTTTATAATGAAATTGACAAAGAAATCATCCTAAGCCTTGCTACGCCTCGAATTGCAGCATTTCTAACCTAAAACTGAAAATCACAACCTTCAACTTTTGTTTTCTTTAGATCAGTATCTTAGCGAGAACCATAAGCCTCACACCCCCACACTGTACGGCTGTTTAATACTGGGCTTTATCTTAATATAAATTATTATACAAGCATAAGATATCAGTGATAGTACTCTTGGAAATTCTATTTGTTTAAACTTTTACAAGTTTCTATTTTCAAATTGAAATAGTGCTTTAAGAACTAAAAAAGAAACATGTTTTTAAGCAGCTAAAGTTATATTGAACACGTATCATGCACTTTTTTTATAAAAAGGCAAACTAAGCTACCTAGAAAGTCAAATCTTATTAATAAAATAAAAGATTTCTTCTTATTGCTGAGTAAAATGCACACTGAATAAAACCAGATATCAAAACTGTCACTAAAATAGCAGGTGAGTGAAGCCAGAATGCACCGTGTTACTATCCACAGGTTAAAGCAAAGAAAATGTAAAGTATAGATCTTTTCCCAATGAGGTGGTGAATTTCTACTGGGTTACACTTCTCTTTAAATGCTGCATTCCTATGTAGTATCATTGGGTGTTAGAAGCATTAAAAAATAAAAAGCTGATGTTGCCTTGGGAGATGGCTCAGTAGATGTTTTCTCTAAAGGCACGAGGCTGTGAGTTCAGATCACAGAACTCTCATAAAACCCAACACACTCCTTAGTACTATCTGCCAGCCTGTGCTCCCACAGTGAGGTGGGTTGTACAGGGAAGAGAGTCCCAGAAGCTCACAGGTCAGAAAGAGCCTATCCCCACCAAAACAGAAGGCAAAGACCAACAGTAGGCTGCCTATCTAAATACTTGTGCTGAGCATCCAGCATATGACCTTGGGAGGTTATGCTAATTCCTTTTCTCATTGCTGTGACCAAATATCGTACAGAAGTTACTTAAACAAGAATGGATTTATTTAACCCACAGTTTCGGAACAGCATGACAGGGAAGGTGAAATTGAAGGAAGCAGCTTGTGCTCAAAATATAAGCCTATGGGTAACATTGCGGAGTCAAGCCACGACAGTAAGTGTAATCATGTTATAATTGTGCTCATTTGTTTTTTAAAAATGACCGTAATGAGAGTCCACTAATGTCTCATTTTAAGTTTCTCAAATTATAATAAAAATATGGGGCAGGTATTGAACCTTGCTAAATTTTTATTTCATTTTACGTTGAGTAGCAAGGACTTGAAACCAGGGGCCTTTGCCCTTTAAATAGATCTGACAATGCCAACTTCTCAGGAGTGTTCTGCAGAACAATCATGTATTTCAAATTGTTTCTTTTTGCAAATCTGTTTTCAAAATTGGCTTCTGTAATACTCTGATTTAGCCCTTGCTTCCTGGCGCAAAAGCTTCCTCTACATTAGATCTCAGTTTCTCAGTGGATTTTCCCTACACCTCAGTGGACAGGCTACCTGCTAGTAGAATATTTCAGAATGTGCTTTCAATGGAGGTAGGCAGAGTTTTGACTAAACAGAACGAACCTTCCAGTGCGCATTAGTGCACAGTGAGGAGGACACTAAAGAAGAGCAGGCTTCCTAGGCTGTGAAAGCAGCTGAGTTAACATCAGACCTTTATTTGGCACATTCTTGGCATCGTTTCTCTTTACACGGTCTCTAATAGGCACAGGGCACGGCCCTATTAGGATACCATGAGATGATTTCCTAACCCTGGGATGCAGATCAAGTAGTTTTTGAGTGTCAGTGAGAAGGATATTGTCATCCAAGACACAAAATAAAGAATTTATTTTCCATGGACTTATCAAAGAGTTAAAATTAGATCAACGCTTATTTTTAAAATGCCCATGTAATTCTTTTGTGCCTTTTATGGTTCTTATTTGTTACAATGTTCTATAAAATGACTGGTTTTCATGATAATAATATACAATACTACGCAAACTAGATGAAATTCCAATATTTCATAGTTAATATGTTTCAAATTGCATTGTTTTAATGTAATTAGTTACACGGCAATTACTTCTGGTCATACGAGATAACATGAACAATTTTCACAGTATCATTAACTAGCATTACTTGATTAAGATTTTTTGTTAGTTTGAATTGAGTAACATTTAGAACTTAATATGGGCACAATAATTTCTGTTCATTAAGTGTCTGTTTATACTAGTTTTCAAGATTTCATGTTTAAAACCTTATTAAAGAAACACTAGATTATGCTAATGCCTTTAGGAACATCCTGAGAATTATATTTATTTAAAATTTAATCACCATTTACTTGCTTGTTATAAAGTAAGAAGTGATTAAAAACTAAAGACTAAAACTCAAACTTTAAATACCTTTTGAAATTGTTTTTAATCTTAGTTATTCATGATTTTATTAACTTAAATTTTAAAATTGAAAAATAATCAAATATATGCTAAATAGCATAACATGGCATGTCATAAAATAATTTGTAAAGGAAAAAATAATAGGTTGCCACAGATTTATTTAAAATAATGATGGATTTTGTAAGGAAGGAAAGTGAGATGAAGGAAGTGGTTTGGAGCTTTCCGCTCCTCCGCAGCTGAATGAACAACTGGGCTAGTGTCAGAAGCAGCCTCAGCTTTCTGGCAAGGATATTATTGAATTCTCTCTGCCATTCTGTTGAAGTACCCTTCAATACTGGAGTCCAGGAATTTTATCATACATTTGTTATTACTGGAAGATACCTATAATATATGATTATCAGTGTTACAAATATAATTGGATTTAAAGTTAGGAAATTAAATTAAATAATTAAGCTGTGCATAGTGGTGAGTGCCTAAAATTCCAGCTTTGGGGAGGCTGAGGTTGGAAGATCATTTTCTGGAAAATACCGTGGGCTATACATCAAAACTTTGTAACCAACAAACAAATAAATATGGAACTCTTAACAACATAAAATCATGTCCACATTTTTCGTAGAGAAAGTGCTTTCAATTTTAGCTGTCAGAGCTTCTGTTTTGATTGAACACTGTGACCTACATTTGAATGTTGTAATTTTCTTTGCCTCACTGACAAAATTTTACTAAAGTTTATCATAGCAATAAAATTCAGCAGGTAAAAATTTACAAATATAATAATTATTGGTGAATAAATCAATGCTTTGAGATGCAAATGTTCCTAGAATAATTTAGATGTTGAAATTTCTCAATACTTTGTATTCATACAACAATTTCATGTTATTTCAGAGGCATGATCAATAAAACTATTTTCCTAGACACTGTTACTAAATGAAAACTTCTGGAATAGATGTGATCATATGTTTTTCTATCCATTTCAGATCCTATGACATCAGACAGATTCCACATTTTATTTTACTGAACTTGAGCACGTGTAAGCTACCCTGTAATTGTTTCATGTACTCTGGCAGAAGACATGAATATCCTAGTTTTTTTTAAATATTTATTTATTTATTATGTATACAATATTTGTCTGTGTGTATGTCTCCAGGCCAGAAGAGGGCACCAGACCTCATTACAGATGGTTGTGAGCCACCATGTGGTTGCCGGGAATTGAACTCAGGACCTTTGGAAGAGCAGCCAGTGCTCTTAACCACTGAGCCATCTCTAATGCCATTATTGATGGCACAGAGTCAACATGAACATCGTAGCATTTATCCAGGCTAATGCTATTTTCCCCAGTGGATTTCTGGCAAAGCTCACAGACACCGAGCTTGGGAAATGCAACCACTTTCTTATATAGTAAATGCCTGTCTTCTTTACACTGAAGGTTGGTGAAAGGAGGTGTCAACACATTTCTTAAGCTGATTAGCTGTAGACAAAATCTTCAAAAGAAGTCTAGGAGAAAGGTGGTTCGTTCACCTGTGTGTAGTTCATGGGGCCAAATGTGTACAACTCGCCCTAAATTCACATTCAGTGTGGTTATCTCAACAGCTTGATCAGGCAAGGTGGGAACATTTATACTGGGCTAGTTCACTAAATGAAATATTGGGAATATTTTCTTAACAGAGGACTAGATAGTAAAGACTTGCCAGAATAGCACTTTGCATATGTATGTATATCTATCTATCTATCTATTTATCTATCTATTTATCTATCTATCTATCTATCTATCTATCTATCTATCTATCTATCTAAAACATATGCATGGTGTATGTATATATATATATATATATATATATATATACAAAAATCAATATATAAAGATAGGCATCAGGGAGAAGACGTAAGGACTAGCTGGAAAGATTAAATGCTTAGGTAGCTAAAACAAGGCATTACTCCTCAGAGATCTTCCAGGGTATTTTTATTTACTACACTGAAACAAAACAACAAAGAATTTGAGAAAAGGAGAAATAACCTCAGAATCACAGAAAGCTACAAACACTCAGGAACATAGTATTGAAACTTCAGAAGGTTGAGAGAATGACAGGAGAAAACAACTCTGTGATGAAAAGTGGCTCGAATCAGGGGTCAAAGCTGACACTTCACCAGTTTCTGAGTACACACTTGCATTCAAGCAAACTCCAAACGCTAACAATTTTTTTATTTTAATCTGTGTGGACTTGATAAATATAGTAAGCAAAAATTGAACCTTTTCCCAATATTATCCCCCAAAGGTCTGGAGAAATCAGGTCATTAGGATTTTTTTCTTCCATTTAACTCATTGTAGCAATGACTTGATAATCCTGGCCAGGAGAGGACCACACTGACCTTGCTTGATGCTAAGGATAACCCATCCTCATTTCCTAATGGGGACCTTGAGTTGTGTCATTGCCTTCAGCTCCCAGCATTTGATGAGAGCACTGAATCGAAGTGAGCTGTGTTTTGATTGATCACTGGCTAGCAGGTAACTTCAGGAAGGACAAGAGAGAATTTAAATCCTTCTGCTTCATAGGAAAAAAAGATGCTGCTCTAAACATTGTACCATGAACCAAGTCCTAGCAACTTAAAAGCCAGCTATCTTTTCTTTAAAATTCATGTCCTTGAAGGCCTGCTTGAGTTTACAAATCCTGGAGGCTATACACATATGGAAAGAAGGTTGCAGGCTTCTAGTCTTAAAGTCAATTATTATCTTAATTTATGAATAGTTTTGATATATACATTTTCAAGTGTGACCTGAATAACTTTTAAAGAATTTGGTTTCTCCTTAATTCTGCACTGAGTCACTGAGGACTCAAATAGATGACAACAACATCTATTTGTCTTCATTTTAGAATAAGAGGAACCCTTAATCAAATTCCAATTCTTTAGGCTGCATTAATAAATGTAAATAGGGTACTTCATCATAAAAAGAATAAAATCGCCCAGTACGAGTGAAGCGCATCTTTAATGGTGTTTTAAAACGAGCTAAACATCTCCATGGGAATTCCTAAAACATTTATCTTTCAGGGAGTTATTTAGCTTCACAGTCTTTGTTGTTTAACAAGCTAGAGAAAATAGGTCACCTAATGTTATATTAATCAGTAAATTAATATTTTAATTTGGTTTTCTTTCTAGTTAGAATGCTTGCAGCTTCTCTTTTCTTCTTATTTATACACTGGTGATAAGTGGTGTCATTATCATATTGTACTTCAGGGTTGTGAGACAGCAGTGTCCAGCAGTAGCTCTATTCTTAGGCAAGTGGGAGGTTTATCATGGCACTTACACATTTCAATCACATGCCATGGCTCCTGTGTGACAAAGTGTCTTAGAATTGTGTCATAAGACTCTCCAAATCTTTCTTCTCCATTACATCCTAATGTTATCCCTGAATGGTTTTGTTTAGTAGAAACCCTGTGTTTATTCTAAGGGCGAAAATCTTACTCAAATTACCTGAACAATATGAACAAGGGTTTCGGGTATTATTTCTAGTTTCTTGCAACAACTGACAATTCCAGAGACACTGTGGAGTCAAAGGTTTGATTGTCTACATTTTTCAAGAGAATAAAAATTGGCCAAAGCTTTATAGTTGAAATTTAACAGAGTCAAGTTACTCTTGTTTTATTTATTTATTTATTTATTTATTTATTTATTTATTTATTTATTTGTTTGTTTGTTTGTTTATTATGTATACAATATTCTGTCTGTGTGTATCCCTGAAGGCCAGAAGAGGGCACCAGACCTCATTACAGATGGTTGTGAGCCACCATGTGGTTGCTGGGAATTGAACTCAGGACCTTTGGAAGAGCAGGCAATGCTTTTAACCACTGAGCCATCTCTCCAGCCAAGTTACTCTTATTTTTAATTTCAAAAAAGGAAAACTGTATCCTTTCTTTTTTTCTCTCTGCCACTCCCCCTGCTATCAGATATTGAAGACTAAAAATGTCAAGGGCTAGTAGCTTTGGTACGGCATTCTTTGTTTGGTGGTGTTTACTTTTTGTGACCGTTACCTGAGCTTTTTTGTTCCATTGGAACCCAAATCTGTCACGATTAATTGAAAGCTTGGCTGTGAAGCCCTCCAAGAGATTAGCTGAAGCTGGTCACAAAGGAAGTGGTTGAAGTGTATACTACAGCAAACACTAGCACTCTTCATAATGGAAGGATAATACTTAGTCACGGTTTCTTAGCCTCACTGTATAGTTCAGGTAATGTATGACAGAAAAAGATTTAAACTATATTTTCTGATAAATCCTATGTGTGTTAAGATACCTAAGAACAGCAAGGCAAAACGCGAAAGCATGACTACTCCAGTGAATGGTCTGGTGTTGACCTTCTGACATCTTATTGTCCATTTTCACTTGCTCATGAAATTCTGAGATTTTGATATGTATCTCTACAGATCTGTTAATATTGTGGCATCACATATCAGCTGCAGAGCACACAAATACAACTGTGCTGTGTCTGGTTTTTACTCTGTTCCATTGCTTCATAGTTCTCTACTCTGGATCAGAGGGGAAATTTCCAAGAGACCAATGTGAGCAAGGTCACATGTGACTAGTAGATATTCAAGTTTACAATCAACCTAGCATGTTCTACAGATCCTGCAAAGAGATGCTCGACAGTACCAGCATTTCAACAGGACCAGCATCTCAGCAGTACCAGCATCTCAACTGTACCAATTCTCTGCAGTACCATCATCTCTGCAGTACCAACATCTCTGCAGTACCATCACCTCAGCAGCACCAGCATCTCTGCAGTACCATCATCTCAGCAGCACCAGAATCTCTGCAGTACCACTGCTGCTCATAGTACCATAACATGCCCATGCCATAAGTTCCATTAACAGAATGTTGAATAAGTGGAACTCATGTGAAATGGATATTGCTAATGTTTTACTTAGTCTACTAAAATTTATGTTATATTTTGCTTTTCATGGGAAGGTTTTGAGTAATAAAAGAAGGTAAATGTAGACTTAGGTAATTTAAGCTTATTATTTCTTAATTATTAAGAATACACACAAAAGGCAGGTATGGTGGCTCACACCTGTCATCCCAGCACCTAGGAAATTAAGGCAGCATGATTCCTGTGAAAGTAAGGTCAGACTGGTCACGTGTTTGCACCACAAAGTAAGACTGTGCCTCAACAAAACCCCTCCCTCCAAAAAATTGTAAATGTACATATGTTGACAAAAGATGATATATATTTTTTGATAATTTCATTCACTTGATACTTGGCATGTGCTATATATATTAGGTTTATATTTAAGCCAGAAAAGGTAACTTAGACTTGTAATCTTGGAAACCTGAAGCATCAGAATTGTCCTGAGCTTCAGCTCAGTCTGGGCTACTAGATCAATCAATCTTTACTGTCAGATTTCTCTAAAGTCGAAACCAGTATATGATATTGCTAGACTCAAACTCAAGGTCTTACTTTATACTACATGCTTAATTCTCAAACTTTTGCTTAATTTTTTAATGCAATTAGGAAACAAGGTCCTTAATAAATGGCTCAGCAACTAAGGGAATTGGCAACTCTTTTAAAGAACTTGTGTTCAATTCAGAGAACCCACAAGATAGATCACGACCATCTTTAACTCCAGTTCTATGGGATACAGTGTCATCATCTGGTCTCTGTGGGGACCTTGCACTCAAATTAAACACAGGCATACATACAGGAAAAAGCCCATGCACATAAAATAAAATTAAAATAAAACGGTTATAAAACAAGTCAAAATGTATTGAAGAAAATCTCTAAAAGACATGCATTTATTTAAAAACAATATCATGTATTCTTGAAAAAACATAATTTTCCTCTTAAATTTCCAGTCTACTTCTGTAGCCAAAACTTACAAAATCTCAGAAACAAAATCTGGACACCTGAGGCTCACTCCCCCTTTGATACATTCAGGTACAGTGAGAGAACGGGCCACAAGGTGTGTTGAGCTTTCTCTTTGGGAGTTCTCCTGAGGCAGCACCACTGAAATACAGATCTGGCAGGCAAAAATTCTGGGAAGTTCTCTACATAGAGGTTCATAACATTCGATTAGGTTCAGAGGAAGATATTTAAAGATGGTGGAGTGGAAAATAGGAGTGGAGAACAGAGAGCATGCTGCAAACCATGTGACTGGAAACAACAATGAGACGAACAACATGTAAATTCACATATCTCACTGTCTCTAAGAAAAGAAAACTATGCTTGAATCATACAACACACAGGAAGAAAAGTAAGAGCATCTGGTAAGTATTATTTACCCTTGATCTTCAGGAATAAAAATATTCTCCTCATGCCCAAGAAAGAATCACAGAAAAGATTTTTCTTCATATCAGCAAACTCTATGAGTACAATACAAAGGGGAAATTGTTAAGTGTGTATCTGATTGATTTGGTGTAAGATACAGTACACATAGGGACAGATATTAGAGGAGAACATGTAATCATAGAGAAGCAGTGCTCCAGCCGCCCTTGTCATTGGTAGGTTTGTAGGGAAGGAACGACTGGAGGGAGGGAAAGGGGAAGAGAGAAGCTGAGAAACTGAGGCAGAGGCCAGTCTACCGAGTGCCCAGAGTTAGAATGCTAACAATATAAATCCCAGTATCTTTCACAATAAAATTCAAGGGATTGTAAGCCAGTGATGTAGCTCATAGGCAGTGTTTACTAAGGAGGCTCATGTTCAAGGGACCCTCATGTTCAAATACACCCCATAGTGAGAGACCAAAGACGAGGAAGATGATGAGGGAGAGGGTAAAGTTATTTAAATCTGCAGGCCTGATTACACACCTGTGATCCCAGCGCTGAAAAGGCCAAGGGAGAGGAAGCCATCTGAACAAGGCCTTTCACCTGGTGAGAGCCAGGCCAGAGTAAGACCCTGTGCATTAACAACAACAGAGGACAAATAATGAAACAAACATCCAGTGAAACAGTTCCCAGCAGGGCTGGCAGTGCCTGAAGTAATTCTGACACACACACACACACACACACACAAAAATCCTTCCTGCAGCGAAACATCCAAGAAAGAGAGTTTCACAGTGTTGTGCTGTTTCCTTTTGCCTAAAGACACAAGACAAGGACCCCAAGTCACATCAGATTTCATACTTAGATTCACAAAATGTTCAGACAGTTACAATATCAAATATACAATGCAAATGTCTATTTTTGTGTTCAAAATAAGTCACAGGAAGCATAATGAAAGATGCATGATTATCAGGCAAAGATCAGAAAACTTTTTAAAAGTGATCCTTTTGTAAATACCTCCAGATTGAAAACATAACAACTGGAATTAGAAACAAATTAGATGTATTAAGCAGATTAGATACTCATAAACTAAGTTCTAGTAAACTAAAATGAACCCGAGTCATATTCAAGCTTTTACCAGTTTCTAAACTTTAAAGACACAAGGGGAATCTTCAAGGCTATCTCAATAAAGGAAACTCCCAGCTGAAATGGGAACACTAAAAGACAAGAGAGCAGAAACTGGGTTTCAGGAAAATTGCTAAAATCAATAAAAAGAGAATCAGCTAGGATTACAGGATTAGAGCTAGCCAAAAAAGCTCATGTGGAAACAGCAGCCACCACACCAGAGTGTGAGTGCCAAGTCAGAGGGAGAAACAGACAGTAGGCAATCCAAAACTGTGCTTCCTAAGAGCTCAGTCACCAAGAGCAAATCATAAAGGAATTTTTTAGTGATTTATATTGTACAGTAAAGTAGTGAAATACTACAAATTCATTCTCTCTCTTTCTTGTCCATGCATTATGAAAACACACACACACAGAGACACACAGACATACACACATGTTACATCAAATCCTTGGTGAAATAATGAATGAGTCAATTAAAAGAGCTTAAATACCTGCTACTCTTCTTTTTTATGTATAAAAATGTTGAAAAAGGGAAACTGGTTTCCTGTTCATGCCATATAATATTCTGAATGTATTAGGTGATTTAATGAAAAGCAAACACTAATAAGAAGGCAAATGTATGATACTTTTACATCATCAGAATGTGAAATTATGTTTTTAAAATTATAGAAATCCAAGGGCCTAGAGATAGCAGGTGGCTACAAGCGTTTGCTGCTCTAGTAGAGAACCCGAGTTTAGACTCTCATAACCACTCATAACTCTAGTTCCAGGGGATCTGATACCATCTTTTGGCTTCTGAGGGACGCAGTCATGCATGTGGTGCACAGACATACATGCAGACAAAACACTCATATACATAAAACAAGTACATCTAAAAGGGGGGGGGGACATCTAGAAATTAAAGACTACTGTAGTGACTAAGTAAAGCATGCACGTTAAAGGCAAACACTTAACCAGATGATATATGAAAGCAATAGAAGAACTGCACCTTCCAACAGGGTCTTCCTACACCCAAAACTGTTGTCTGGAATAGGCCGTGAATTCTTAGCAACTAGTAGGAAAGTAATGAGAAGCACAAAAGATGGCCACAAGAGACAAACAGTCTCTTCTTCTTCTTGCAGAAGAAATACAAATGACCAGTCACCAAGGCAAGCCGTGTGAATTTTCAATGTCAAAGAAACCCTCATCAAACTGCAGTTCATCAGTCTTACCATCTCATCTACCTACAAATCCTAAAGTCATGGTCATGGAGGGGAGTGTGGGGGTAGGCATGGTAATGGGAGCCGTTGCTGTGGCAGAGCGTGAGAAGGGGGTTGGCATGAGCTTCTGAAGCCTCAAGCCCACTTCCAGTGCACACCTCCTCTGACAAGGCCAGATTTCCTACTACTTCCCAAACCATTCCATCAACTGGGAGCAAGTATTCAAACATATGAACTGTTGGGGGTCATTATCCTTCACCCAAACAAGAACTTATTTTAAAATTGTCCATAAAAAGAATTTATCCTCATTTAAACCTCCTTATTGAATTGAGGGCAATATTTCATGGGGTAAGGTAGAAGTTTGAGTGTGTGGCAATACACATTGAGGGTACATGGAAGAGGTCTTTTGATGTCTGTCTGCTGTGATATAATGCCATTATGAGCAGAGGAAATAGCTCACAAAGTAAAGCAATTGCCACACAAACATGAGGATCTGAATTTTATCCTAAAAACTTAAGCTGGGTGTACTGGGGAATGCTTGTAATCTTATAGCAGACAATACAGAAACAGAAGTATCTCCGAGGTCATGAACCTACCAGATAAGCCTACTCAGGAAAATGTAGGCCAGTGATTGATTCTGTCTCAAAGATTAAAGTGGACAGTTTTGAATAATGACAAGCAAGGTTGTCCACTTACATAACCACATGCACACACACTCTGAGGCAAGCATTCATACCTACACATACATACAAACAAACATCCCCCCCCGAAAAAAAACAATCAAAAGAAGAGAAGAATGGCCAAGAAATGAGTTTGAACCAGAGGCACGCACATTTCTAGATGTATAGAGGCCTGGGTTCATGCCTGGTAGAATTTAGAAGCATTGCTAACATGATTCATAACATCTAGCTGACGCTCAGAAATGTTTATTTAATGAATTAATAATTAAATAGGAATTAACCAGAAAATTTTGAAGCATGGAGAAGCTTAGAATCAGACTCAGAGAGAAGAATCCCTGTGCCAAAATTGGGGAAATGTTTAGCACCTGAGAAATGAAATACATTTCTCTGATGGTTAGAATTGAAAATATAGTTACATGGGGCATCACAGGTGTCCTGACGGACTGCAGCAGTCATTTTTTATTGTAATTTTGACACAATCCAGAGTCACCTGAGAAAAGTGTCTCAAGCATAGGCAGCTTAGAGGAAGTTGGCCTGTGGACACATCTCTGTTGGATTGTCTTCAGTCTGACAGATGTTAAATCAATTGATATGGGAAGATCTAGCCCACTGTGGAGAGCATCATTCCCTAAGTTTAGGCCCTGAGTTCTCCTAGAGTAGAGATGTGAGCAGAGACAAGAAGGCTTTGTTTCTCTCTGTTCTTCAGGGTTGATTGTGGATGAGATGTGACCAACTTTTTCAAGTTCCTGTTGTTTTAACTTCCCTGCGGTGATGGCCTATGACTTGACATTTTGTGAACTAAAATAAATCTATGATATAAAGGAGCTGAAAGAAATGATTTTTTTCTATTTAAAATATTTCAAAGTCTATTTAGAATATATTTGATAGGATAATTTTTTGTTCTTAAACAAAGGAGTTACTGTTATGATATCCACATTTAAAATTTTATTAAAGTTGATGGTAAAATTCTTCATTTCCTGAAAAAATACCTTTGTAGTTTCATTAGTAGCTCAGAAAAATCTTTGACTCACTGAGGTTGAATGTCAGGTAATTTCATGTTATGTTCACTTTTAGAACCGAAAGGGGATAGCAAGGCTTCGATGAAAAGTGGAGGGCATGACCTAAGAAATGTATTTATAAGGTCCTGACTGCAGCAGCCAAAAATAATAACCATCGAACCCAGTGAATAATTTAAGGCCAATGAGCTAACAGTGATCTTTGCAATGAGATATTAATACGTAAATATTTTAGTCAGCTTTTTCACACCCTGCATAAAAATGCCCTGTATTTTATCTACAGTCTCACTCTAGGTGAAATTCTGGGAGATTTTTGTCTTCTCACTGAAGCCTTTATATACACATTCACACATTATAATTAAATGATTTTACTACGCAAATACATTCAAGAAAAAAAGATGATATTTTCTAAAATATGCAGTGATGAATCCTCAGGCCATGTTTCACTTTGCACATTGGGACACTGCTGTCACAGAGCTTGGTTCTTTTATCTGGGTCTTTTTGCTGTGATGGTGTAATTTGTTGAAGATTAAACTCAGCTTTTTGAAGTGTGCTCAGCCTTAAAGGAGTATGACTAGCATTGATCAGTGAATGCAAGTATCAAGTATTTGGGAACTTATGAGGATGTGTTTGCTACTCATAGTCATAACACAGATATGAACATTCAGATAATGAATTCATATTTAAACTAATATGCATCATCAATCTCTAACAAAGTAAACAGTGACTCTTATTTTTCAGAAGAATGCTTTATCTTTTACCAGTGCCACAAATGTGGTTTTGCCGAATAACACCAATCCGCTTTATCTTTTCAGGTCATTTTTCTCGGCTTAGACAGAAAAGTATCTCCTTTGAAATCAGAAATGAATAAATAATGACAACCAAGTGCCCTGAAACATAGTAGTTGAACAGATTTTTGAATAATAAAATTGTACTTTAATGACTGTTTAAAACAAAATGATATTAATTTGGATAACACTCTAGGATTCTCTTCTGCAATATTTCTTTTTCTTTTATGGAGTGTTGTTTTAGTTTCTTCCTCCTTGTTGAGATAAAATGTTTCAACAAAAGCAACTTATCGGAGAAACAATGTGTGCTTCCTGACAGGCGCAGCGTGAGGCTCTGCATTTTAGTGGGGAAGACGGCAAGGAGGGCGAAACAGCAGGAGCCAAAGGCAGGCCAGTTGCCCACATTGCATCTGCACTCAGGTAATGAAAGAAACAGGAAGAAAGGACAGGGTATAAGTTCTCCAGAAGCAGCTCCAGGGCCACACTTCTTAAGGCTCCAAACCTTCCCAATAACAATATCAGCTAGTGATGGAGTCGGGAGGCTCAGGAACTTAGGTGGGGCATTTCACATTCAGGCCACAAAATATATGTATCTTTGAAAGCAAAACCTTACTTCACAGACTATGCAACTGCTTGTTTTTTCTTTAAATTAAAATGTAAATAGCATAAAGAAAAACACTTCTAAATAATAGCTTAATTCAGAGTGGTATGGTTTTGATGCAGAATATCTCCAACAGGCTTGCATGTTGTGTTCGTGTTCCTTACTGGAGGGGTCGTTTTAAGACATGGCCCTTTCAGGAACTCTAAGCTGGGTCTTGATGTTTTTCACCCTGTTTCTACTTCCTGCTCATTCTCTGCTTCCTGATGGTGACTGCTGGCCTCAGACTTGTGCTGCTTAGTCTTTCCCATCATGATGGACTCTATTCCTTCTTAACTGTGAGCCAAAGGAACCCTTCCTACCTTAAATTGCTTCTTGTTAAACGTTTAGTCAAACCATGAGAAAAGTAATTCCTACAAGGACCATTCAAACCCAATGAAAGGAAATAGTTTTGTATGAAAAAGTTCTGACCCTGCTTGAAAAACTCCAGCTACTGCTCTTAGCTGTCTTTGGTGTCAGTTCAGCCTCTGTAGACCTTCTGGTCTCTTCAGTTCACCGAGAAGTTTATTCCCTTTGTGTTCCTTTCCTAAAGCCACAGAACATCCTTTGTGTTCTCTGCTGAGCTGTTTAGGCTGCAGGAAATGTGGAGGTTTGACTCATTTCACCAGGGTTGAGGTGTGTTGTCATTGTATCAATTCTATTGTTGCCATGAAACATCTGCATTCAGGGAACTCTGAAAAAAAATGTTATAGCCTTGGAGGTGTTCAGTGGGAACAAAGGACAATTTCTATCTATTTGGGGATCTCCAAGTATCTGAGGATGACATTTACTGAAAATTGGACACTGAAGAAGGGGTCGGGCCAGAGGTCCCTTGAAGGGGGCCCTATCAGTGAGGCAGTTTTAGTCTTTTCTTGAAATAGTCCCTTCTCTTCAAAAGTGATAGCCTTCAACTCTTTCTAGGGTTAGTTCAGCTCTCCTTCCAATCTATCTTCAATCTCTTTTTATAACTTTCAGGTCTTAGCCTTTTGAAACTTAAAAAAAAAAAATAAGAGAAAACCCAGACTATTGTAAATCAAAGTGTTTCCTCTCAAAGCTTCAGTATCTTTCTTGAATTTCAAAGATTGTTTTTGAATCTAAAAATCAAATAATTTGACTCTAATTTCTGCCCTGGACTTCTAAGGTCTCCCTTCTTCCCCTCTGGGGATGCACTCTGTTGGTCCATTGCCCACTCTCTAGTAAGCCTGTACACATGATCTAGCCTGAGCTTCATGATGCTGGGGAAGGGATGGCTGTACATAAGGAGGATGCTATGAAAGTTATATCTTACCATTCTTGGATCGTCATCCATGTACTTGGCTTGGCAGAGAAATATTCTCTTAAACCAAAGAGCTAGGTTTACACTTGACCCAGTCAATACATCTTCAGAATCATGAATGTTGCTCAAGGCGAGTAGAATATAGAGGTTTCAGCCCACTCAGATCTCCATGTAGAGGGTCTTATGCTGGGCTCTATCACACAGACATGATTTAAAACTTGGATAAAAATGAAAGGTGGGAGGAAGCACTAAAAATAATATTTCAGGAAATTATATCATCACCTATATTGGGTCAGAGCAAGGTAAACCTTCAGCTGTGTTCAGAGCAGTAACATAAGTTGTGATTTGGAACATGTAAGAAAAGTAAACTGAACACCACGTCACACTAAAAAGAAACAATAAACTCAGTACCTTGCAAGTCATCTACCCAGATGGCAGGCTTTCCATAACAACAGAAAGCTCAGGCTAGATCATGTCTACAGGGTTATTAAAGAATGAGCAATGGACCAGCAGAGTGCATTCTCAGATGAGAAGAAAAGAGACCTTAGAAGTCCAGGGAAGAAGCTGGAAGTCAAATTAGGGTTTTTAGGTTCAAGGCAATATTTGAAATTCAAGAAGTTCTGAGAAGAAACACTGACTTACAACAGTTTGGGTTTTTTTCTCATTCTTTTTATAAGAAATGAGGACATTGATGCAAGTCCTAAGTTGTACAGGACAGATCTAGAGTAAATAGCAACACATATTTTAAATGTTGGAATAACACCCTGTTCCAATCTCGTTTCCTTGTTCCCAATTATTCCAAAAGTTTCATGTGTAATTTGGGCCCCCTTGCTAAAACCTGTCTGACAGTGATCACAAGATAAGAAAAACATCTTTTTATTATCATTTAACATATGTGGCATCAATATTTAGAATATGTATGCCATTAAGAACCACCTGGGATGGTCACATAATGAGTTCTGAAGGAAGAAATAAGGAATATTCACTACTCAGTCATGTTCTTCATAATTTGATCACGCTCTCTCCCTCATTTTCCTAATGGACAGTTTGGAAGACCGAAATGCAGGCTTCACGGTAGTCTCTTTGAAGGTGTGCTGTTAATATGGTTATTTAAACCAACCAATGTACGCAGAGATCAAAACATTTCATAGATGAGTTTATTTTATTGATTATTAATCCACTTTGCACAGGCAGTCCTGACTAAGACCAAAATCACTTTACAAAAATCACTGGAAGGCTGATGAAGGAGCAGCCCTAGAGCACTGTGCTACTTGAAAGTGCATTTAAAAGTGAAAGCAAATCAATAGTAATTATACAGCCCCAAATGGATTATCTTTTCTTATTAAAACTGTAATAGCAAGAAATGAAGTGTGGACGGGAGGATATTTTTAAAGATACCCCAAAGTCTATTAGCCATACTTGTGAAAAGGATATTATTTGAATTTATTTCAGAAGCTAGGTCTGATGTAGGAGGAGATCTGTAGAAATATAATAGAGATTATTTTATTAATTTAAATCAAAATGAGAAACTTTCAATTGTAATTGTCCAAATAGCATCTTTCACTATTAAAGAAGAACCATATGAAGCAACCCAGGATGAGAGATTGGCATTATTCCACCTTCTTGAAAACCTAAACCTGCTCTTTCTATATCCTTAATAGCACTGGTTGCTGAAGCAGTACCTGATGTTCATTTCCCATGTTTGCTGTTATTTTACATAGGGGGTGGGGTTTGCATTTGCATTGTTTTCATGGCATAAGGAAATCTCATATCAACTTTCATATCTGCTTTAATGTATGCTACTCCCTCTGATATTTCAGAAACACATTGACTGTAAAAGTCCTGCTTTAACAATAAAATCTCTATTTCCTAGGAAAATTGTTGATAGACATCTTGTTTTAGCACTACTCCAAGAATAATTTTACAAGATTAGTAGCTAACTCAGAGAAATAAAACAAAATCCTGCGATTAACTATTGTATTATTTCCTCCTAATTATTAATTTCTACAGGACAGAAAGAGAAACTATAGATTAAGGAGCACATTATGGTATTCTTTAATAAGCATTTAGTGGAACAAACAGGAACCCAAACACAAAACCACTCTATAATTCTAGTCTTACTGCCAAGTCTAAAGTAATGTTGTGGACAGGACTGAGGTGACTGGAGGAAGTGTCTACACCACATGTTAAACAGATGAAAGCTTCCAACTTTCCTTTGCATTTATTTCAGGCCTTCCCTAGCAGAAGGACTTATTTGTTGCTCTGATTAACTGTTCTATTATATTTTTTCTCTTATTTTTCTAACATTATGCTTCATGGAGACATTTCTTGTTTTCTATGTGAAGCATAAAGGGATTAATTGCTTTACGGATAATTCAAGCACATGTATTATTTTATGGCCCTTGAACCGGTTCTGTCTTTTAACGCCCACAAGATATGAAGTCATAAAAAAAAAGTCACTGTGTTCTTCTGGAGCAAAGTTTTTATTCTTAAGTGTTGGTGTGTTTGTCATTGAAAATGAATAAAAACTGATTGTATAATTTCAGCGGTGTGTTTAATGTGTACTTTTGAACTGACCTGGTCTATACAAGCAAAATTTTTCTGGCTTTCATTTTTATTTGTCTTAATTTCCAGAAATTAGCAGATTATACTAATGTTGTGAGTCTCAGAATTGGCATTTTATTATTGCTCACTGCTTCCTTTGAAGAGGCATGCCTGTTCCATTTTCTGAGGAATAACTTGAAAGATTCCAAGCTTAAGTAACCTAAGACTTCATTTAGTTGAACTAACCTCCAGTGAACTGATGTGGGATGGACTTCTCGACCCTGCCTGGACCCGTGTAGTTGGAGAAGAATTTTACCCAGTAAGCCACGCCACATGGAGATATACAGATTAATATAAATGGGTTAAATTAATATAAGAGTTAGCCAATAACAAGGTAGAGCTAATGGCCCAAGCAGTGATTTAATTAATACAGTTTCTGTGTGATTATTTCTGGTCTAAACTAGCCAGGCAGCCAGGAACCAACAAGGAGCCTCCACCAACAAATATTTCAACCAGTATTCTAAAACAGCAGATTATTAGAACTGAGATTTGAGAAGCTAAAAGGGAGCAAAAATAAAGATGCTGACTTACTGCTCTAAAGTTTAATTGCACCTGGTGTACAAAATTATTTTATTAATGATTTATAATGAGAGAATAAGAATAGTTCCATCATACTATAAATATTAGCTGCCAAGCACAATGGACGCTTGATAATTTTAGTTTTCTTATTGAATGAAGTTTATTTTTCCATCTCTAAAAATCATTCTTGGAAATCTTATTATGAAAGAATTGGCAAACTTGACTTGTCCTCTAACAAATGGAGCAGCTTCTAAATTCTTAAAAGATGATGTTAAAAGTGGCAAGATAACCTAGCATTTATTAATTACTTAGAAAATTTGCATCCAAGAAACTTTTGTGAAATAGATATAAGCTAACTTCTCCAGGATCCTATTAGCTGCTGTTGAATACTGGCCATCACAGCTTGTTACAGTCCTGAAGGGGAGTTCTCTCTCATTTCTTTGAGCACCCACTAGGTTGTTCACAGTAACCTCCTAAACTACTGACTCTCCTGGGCTTGGAGAGCAATGAATAATTTTGCAATTCTTGGTTCTTTCTGTCCAAATGAGACCATTTGTGCTGACTTTGAGTCAAAAGGCTCAAAAGCCAAAGTGGAATTTGGTGCTATTTTAGGATGATCTAATTGTCTCTAGTTCTTTTTCATATGTTTGTAAAAGCGTGCTTTATATGAACAGGATCATACTTAAAAATGTACTTTAAAAAGTTTGCTTTGTGAAAATCATCTTACTTTTAAAAACGAGTAATGGTTTCATCAAAAATTGTCTTTGACACCCACCCCATCCCAGTTTCTTCCATTGCAATATTGTAACAAGGTCCATTTTAAAACTCGGCTCTGGTTCAGATGACGTATGATCACCACCAGCTGGATCACGAGGCCGTCTGGTTAAAAATAAGTGATTTGACCAGAACAGCAGAACAAAGCTGCAAATCTTCTGACACCTGATCCCTTCAGCAGCTGTGGAAATCTATTGAAAGGGCTCTCCTTCTAATGCATTTGTCAGAATGCTAATTGGAAAAATGACTTCATGGTATGACTCATACGGTCGCCTCTTTGGACCTCATTATACTTAAATGAGCACACTCGAGTCCAGGGCCATCAGTCGGGCTCAACCGTATGTTGGGAAGGAAGATCTGTGTTTAGGCTCCTTGGTCTACTGTGACCATCCTCAACCAAAGGAATCGGTGGCGGTATAATAGAGTAGTTAGTGTAGGATCTCTATCTGAGGCATGTACACTTTTATGAGCAATCAAAATTATGCAAATGTTTGAAACTATAAGTTAGCCAAGTTAAGAGAAAGAACTTTAGTCAGACTTGTGAAATACTAAGAGTTCTGGGGCAGTCAGAAATAGAACAATGAGAGCTCATGAGCTCACAGTTTTGTAGAGCCAATAATCACATACATAAGGAATTTTAACAAAAGGAAAGCCGTGAAGAGCATCTCATAATAACATGCTACTAAGCTCCTAAAAGAAACAGTGGAATGTCCTGTGTCAGTTCTATTAGCTGAAAATAAGAGCAAGTGTCAATGGGGAAGCTTTGTGGGGTAGGTACAATGGTTTGACCAAGTACTGGAGTGATGTAGATAGACTCTGGAAATGCAGGTGGGCCTAGGTTGCTAAGCAGAAGGCAAATGAGAAGGCAGTCACAGATGCAAACACTGTGGATGGGATAAGGGATGGCATTATGAAGAACAGAGCACAGGCATACCACAGACAGCATGTGTTCTGTGCTTAGAACCAGAACCAAAAACCAGTGTTTCAGTCTTTGCCTAGAAAAACACAAGGGTGATGCAATCCACAAAATCAATTAAGTATTTTGTTTGAGTCTTTGCTACCTAGAATGAAAGTTTACTCTTCAATTTCCCTCCCACTCTAATTATTTTTTTCAATTTCTAATGCACTATTTCCTCACATCTCTCCATCTTTTATTTGTTTGTGATTTAGGAGCTTGCTAGCTTAAAATACATTTCAATCCTATTAATCTGATCTCAAGAAGAGCTATAGAAATTTTACAAACCTGAAGAATTTCTGTGGGACAATGGTCTGCATCCTGTCAATTATATTTTAAATAAATGCCAATAGCCAGGCAGGAAGGATAGGTGGGGTGACCAGACAGGAAGTATAGGTGGGAAAATGAGAACAGGAGAATTGTGGGAAGAGGACACAGTCCGCAGTTGTGACCCAGCCGCAGAAGAAGCAGGATGTGACTATATCGCCAAATAAGGTACCAAGCCACATGGCTAAGTTAGATAAGTATAATGGGATAATATAAGTTATAAAAGTAATAAGAAGCCTGAGCTATTGGGCCAATCAGTTTACCACTAATGTAGACCTCTGTGTGATTCTTTGGGACTTAATGACTGCGGGAACCGGGCAGGACCGAAAACCTCAGTCAACAAAGAATGAAGGGACATATGCTTGTTCTGCGTCTTTTGTGGTGTTCTGTGTACCTCCTGTGTGTCTTTGTGCCATTCCTGACCTAGTATAGCAGTGCTTCCTTTACTCACAGTTTCATTTTATACCTGTGTTGAATCTGATCTTCCATTTCTGCATGGTTTGGATTATCAGCTTCATGGTATCTGATGTCCATAGAAATGGCTGCTCCTGAGTCAACCCCAAGGTTGACATGGGAGCTAAACAACACCCATGACATCTGGGCAGCATCACTTCCTTAGCTTTTTAATGCATTTTCATTGTAAACCTCAATAATTTCTTTGGTAGTTTGAAAGAAATAGGCCTCCAAAGGGAGTGGTACTATTAGGAACTACGGCTTTGTTGGAGAAAGTGTGTCACTAGGATGCAGTCTTTGAATCTTATATGTGCTCAAGCCGCACACCATGCCTCAGTTCACCTCATGCTGCCTTTGAGTTAAGATGTAGGACTCTCAGCTACTTCTTCAGCACCATATCTGCCTAAACACCACTATGACACACCATGATGATAATGGATTAAACCTCTGAAAATTTAAGCCACTCCAATTAAAAGTTTTTCCTTAATAAGAGTTGCTGTGGTCATGGTGACTCTTCACCATAACTAAGACAGAAGCTAGTGCCAGGATTGGGGCATTACTGTGATAGGCCTGACCATGCTTTTGTTTGAAGGAATATGGACCTTGAGACTATGGATTACGAAAACAGTAGAGTGCTTTATGTTCTGCTTAAAGGGCCATACTGATAGGAACATGGAAGACAGTGGTGCTAAAGGTAATGTGAACTGCCGGGGGCTGGCTCCAGAGGTTTCAGGGGATAAGAATGTTAGTATGTGGCCTAGAGACTGGTATTTTGATATTTTGATAAAGAAGGAGGCTGCTTTTTGCCCTTGTCCAGCAAGTTTGCCTGGAGCTAAAGTGGAAAGTCTTGGTTTAATTCTGCTGGCAGAGGAAATCTCAAAACAGTCGAGTATAGACTCCGTTGTGCAATTATTAGTGGTAACTCTAATTATTAGTGGTAACTCAAACAAGATTAATAATAAGAGCAAACTGAGCAAGAAAAACAACAAAATTTAAAATTTGAGAATAAAAGACACACCAGGAAGTGGAACAGAGCTAAGTTCTGTGTTCAAAGAAATAAACAGATTAAGAAATGGAATAAAAGGAGCGGTGACCTCAGGCCAAGAACTCACCCAGCTAAGTTTCCAACTTGTGAAAGGAATTAAAGAAAAGCTTGAACCCAGGTGGTTGTACACATCTTTCATCCCATCACTGGGAAGGCAGAGGCTGCCGATATCCGAGTTTGAGACCACCCTGGTCTACAGAGCAAGTTTCAGGACAACCACCTCAGGCAGTTAAAGACAGAAAGTTGGTTTTCTTATTTTTTTTCAGGACTGAGGATTTTACCTTGGCCCTTGTATGTGCTCTAACACTGAACTATACTTTTATCTGGTAACAGGTTTGCCATTTTGGTTAAGCTTTGTGAAAGTAGGTCAGGCTTGTTCAGTTGAGAAGACTGTTGTAATCTACAACATGATTGAGAAAATCAGAACTGCTGGCAATACCACCATTTTGGTCAGACCTAGTGGCTGTCTGACTTGTATGTTAGCCAGTATTGTTGAATGAAAGGACCACAACATGCAATCATCTCAACCTCCAGGTGAATGGGATTTATGTGAAGAGCCAAGTTTTAAGAAATCAGATGCACAAACTGGTTTCTATCAAGGCCTGGGCTCGGCAGTAACAGTCTCACATCTACCACATCCTTCTGATTAAAGCTTGTTACAGGACATCCCATATTCACTGGGCAAGGAAAACATTCCACTATTTGTGAGTATACTGAAAAGCCATACTGCAAGAGGAAATGTCTACATGTATAGGATAATTTCTGTGGCTACATATCAATAAATCCCCACAATCTCATGTTATGAGTTGATTGATGCCTATATATACAAAACGTTTTGCTATTTAATGTTTTTCTTTATCTCCCACTTCTTGGGCAAAAATGTATAGTGTTTCCCTCAAATGATATACTTTGATCCACTTCAAGCTTTGGAGTATTTCTACCTTACCTATAGCTTTTTCAGAAATTAGTGAGTTGCTTAGCTGTAACTTACATATATGCAAGAGTATGTCAAAACAGTCCCGCGTTATTCAACAGGGTCAGACTACTGCTATTAAATACCAACCCCAACTTCATCTGAGCACTTAGAATTATAATATATACATATATGCAGTGTTCCATTATTATTTATGACAACTGTCTTCTGTGTGCTTAGCAATTATACCATTATTTACTCTTAAAAACTCCAGTAGCTACTTTCTACCATTGTTTTCCTTTAATTTTCTGTACCAGATTTTCAATTCTTACATGATCAGATAACAACTCTTCTTATTCCAGTGATGAAATGGTGGCATGCAGAAGAGGCAAACTTCATCTTTCCACTTACAGCCCAACTTTCTTGTTGTTATAATGAATGGGTTTTTCTGTTTCTAGCTTTGGTCACTTGTGTGCTAAATTAAATTTCCTCTTGCTTGCTCAAGGATGCTCCTTATGCATTCTCTCTGGCCTTCCTGTCCTGCTCAATCATTTTCATCAACAGACAAATATGCTTCAATGTATCTCATCAGTAAAATAAAAAAGTTAAAGAAGTTCCTGAATCCATTTGTTTAAATTCTCCCTGGCTTCTGTTTGTTCATCATCTCCTTAAAAGACATTCTCATCCTGACTCTGACCACTGATTTCTCTTCAATTTCTCTCAAGTTCAATTATTTAGGCTTTGTGCTCATTATGTTAATGAAATTGCTCCAATGAAGTTGTAAAGCCATTTGTATTTCTTCTTTCCCATCATTTTGCAAATACAGTCCCCTATTTACTACTTCTTGAAGTGTGGAACACTGTCTTCACTCTGTTTCATCATAGTTTTGCTTTGTGTTTAAGAAGTCATATCATCGCTTCTCTTCCCAACTCATGGACTGATTCTACCTATATTTTCTTACTAATGTGGGTAACAAAAATACTACCTGCTGTTGTGTTGTGTTCTTTGGTTCTTCCTTTCACCAGTTTTTCACATTTTCAGGCCTCAAGGCCCAAGATACAAACATTATTTAATATCATTGTCACTAACTCAAAAGAATAGACCTCTATCTCGGAGTTCTTCCTAGGGCTAAGGATCTGTAAAGCAAATGGGTACTGGTCACAGTTTATCCCAACCTACACCTTCCACAGCCAGTATAAAAATCATGATCCTCTAATGATTCAGGGATAAAAGGAACATATCTAAACATAATAAAAGCAATATACAGCAAGCAAGTGGCCAACATAAAACTAAATAGAGATAAACTCAAAGGAATTCCACTAAAATTAGGAAGACAAGGATGTCCACTATCTCCATATCTATTCAATAGATTATTAAAAGGTCTAGAGCAGTAAGACAACAAAAAGAGATCAAGGCACACAAACTGGAAGGGAAGAAGTCAAACTTTTACTATTTGAAGATGATATGATAGTATACAGAAGTGACCCAAAAAGTCTACCAGGAAATTCCTACAGCTGATAAACACCTTCAGCAACGTAATAGGATATAAGATTAAATTAAGAAAATCAGTAGCCCTCCTATAAACAAATGATAAATGGACTAAGATAGAAATCAGAGAGGCATCATCATTTACAATAGTCACAATAATATAAAATATCTTGGGGTAACTCTAAGTAAATAAGTGAAAGACATATATGACAAGAACTTTAAGTCTTTGAAGAAAGAAATTGATGAAGACATCAGAAAATGGAAAGATAACCCATAGTCCTGGGTAGGTAGGATTAACATAGTAAAAATGGCCATCTTATAAAAATCAATCTACAGATTGATTTCAATCACCATCAAAACCCCAACACAATTCTTCACAGACCTCAAAAGAATAATATACAACTTCATATGGAAAAACAAAAAGTCCAGAATAGCTAAAACAGTCCTGTACAATAAAAGAATTTTATTGGAGCCTCACCATCCCTGACTTCAAGCTCTCTTAAAGAGCTACAGTAATAAAAACAGCTTGGTCTTAGCATAAAAACAGACATGTGGATCAATGGAGTTGAACTGAAGACCCTGATAGTATTCCACACACCTATGAACACCTGATATTTTGACAAGGAAGCGAAAATTGTATAATGTAAAAATGAAAGCATCTTCAACAAATGGTGCTGGCATAATTGGATGTTTACATGTATAATAATGCAAATATAAAGAAGGACACTAAAAAGAAATCCCACACTAGCTCAAAAGTGAGCATAATAAAATGTTATTTATTTAGGGGTAGACTCGCAGATCACAATCCTCTGCTCGAACAGGAAACAACAACTGAATCCAACAGCCAGAAAAGAGGCCAGACATGTGCTTTATATCGGCATATACAGTATAAGAGTCCACACCCAAGTGGGCGGGTAACTTAAAGGCTACTGGCAGTAGGAATTCCTACAGCACAAATAGATCTGTATCTATCCTATGCAAAAAACTCAATTCCAAGTGGAACCAAGACCTCAACATAAATCCAGTTACACTGAACCTGATAGAAGAAAAGGTGGGAAGTTGCCTTGAATGCATTGGCATAGGAGATCACTTCCTAAATATAATACCAGTAGCATAGACTCTGAGAACAACAATTAATAATGGTATCTTCTGAAACTGAGAAGCTTCTGTAAGGCAAAAGATGTAGTTGATAAGATAAAATGACAGCCTAAAGAATAGGAAAAGATCTTCACCAATTTTACATCTGACAAAGGACTGATCTCCAATATATTTAAAGAACTCAAGACACTACACATCAAAATACCAAATAATCCAATTTAAAACATGAGGTACAGATGTAAACAGAATTCTCAACAGAAAAACTCAAATGACTGAAAGACACTTAAGGAATTGCTCAACATCCTTATCCATCAGGGAAATGCAAATCAAATTGACTCTGAGATACCATCTTACACCTATAAGAATGGCTAAGATCAAAAACACTGATGACAGCTTGTACTGGAGAGGATGTGGAGTAAGGGGAACATGCCTTCATTGCTTGTGGGAGTACAAACTTTTAAAGCCACTTGTTGACCCTTTTTCTCCTCCTGGGTTTACTTGTCCAGTTGTAATATGAAGATTTGTGCCTAATTTTATTGTAACTTGTTATGCCATGTTTGGTTGATACTTCTAGGAAACATACTCTTTTCTGAAGGGAAAATGGGGGAGAAGTGGATGTGGGGAGGAGGAAAGGGAGGGGAAACTGTGGTCAGGATATAATATATGAGAGAATACTACCAATATACTACTGCTGCTGCTGCTGCTACCAAAAGAAGCAAGATAAAGTTTAAAGAAAACATGTAGACAAACTGGGTGGTGGTGCTGCACACCTTTAATCCCAGTACTCAGGAGGCAGAGACAGTTGGAGCTATGTGAGTTTAAGGCCAACCTAGTCTACAGAGTGAGTTCCAGGGCAGGCTCCAAATGCTACAGAGAAACCCCGTCTCAAAAAAATAATAATAAATAAAATAAAATAAAAGAGAAAGAGAACATGTAGACTAAATAAAGAGTTCTTGCTTTAAGAAATGTAGCTAAAATTACCCAAGACAACTCACCTGAATTTGTGTTAGTCTTAGCAATTATCCATTAGAATTTCGTTGAGTTTTTCACACTCATCATAGAGAGCATTCAGACAGTAGAAATGAAGATCTGACACAGGTTCTTGTCTGCTGTGGTCTGGGTCAGTTTTACTTGAAAATGTTGAATCCAGTCCTTTGAAATGTTGATATTAGCAAAGACAGCTTCCCAACCAACTCTCTCATTTTGGGCATTGTAGATGCCTAACATCTGTTAGGAACTATTAGCATACAGGACCTATTCTAGAGGTAGGATGATATCTACCACCTTTTCTTTTTTTTTCATTTTTTGACTATGCAGTGAGTTTATTAATTACAATAAAATTTCTTAAATACAATGAAGATATAAACGCACACAAATTATACTAGAATTTCAGGTGGATATTGCTGCATTGCCTGTGTTGTATTTATCCAGAATGTTTTGTGTACCAAAATTTGATATGCCTTCACTTGCTTTCCCCTAAAGTGAAATACCAACTAACAAATAGTTTCTGTAAGAAACTCAATGGGCTAAAAAGATGACTCAGTGGTTTAAATCAGTCAGTGTTTTTACATAGGAACAAGTTTTGGTTCCCAGAACCCACATGGAGGCTCACAACTATCTGTAATTCCAGTTTAAATAAATCAAATAGCCTCTTCTGGCCTATGCTAGAGGCCAACATGCATTAGTATACATACATACTTGCAAACAAATCTTTCATACACATAAAATAAAATTTTCTTAATAAAAACATATATACTAAAAAACTAAAGTTTGTACATGTCAATCCTCACCAAAGATGTTGCATGGGTATAATGATGAATGCAGTAATGATAAACTTGTAAGCATCAGTATGTGATTTTTACCTATTTATCTTTCCAATCTCTTTTTAAATTTTTTTTATTCAAAAATTTACACTTCCTCCCCTTCTCTCAGTCCACTCCCACTCCCCCACTAATCCTCCTCCCTCCCCCTGCATCCTTAAGAGAGGGCAGGATACCCTGCCCTGTGGGAAGTCCAAGCCCCCCCACCATCCCAGCCTAGGAAGGTGTGCATCCAAAGAGACTAGGGTCCCAAAAAGCCAATACATGCAGAAGAGATAGGTCCCAGTGCCATTATTGATGGCTTCTCAGTCTGTCCCCATTGGCAGCCACATTCAGAGAGTCTGGTTTGACTTTCTTTATCCATTCTTCCTGGGTTGTTTCCAGGTTCTGGCTATTACAAGTAATGCTGCTATGAACATAGTTGCACAAATGCTTTTGTAGTATGATTGGGCATCTCTTGGGTATATTTCCAAGAGTGGTATTGCTGGATCCTGAAGTTGATTCCTAATTTCCTGAGAAACCACCACACTGATTTCCAAAGTGGTTGCACAAGTTTGCATTCCCACCAGCAATGGATGAGTGTTCCCCTTACTCCACATCCTCTCCAGCATAGGCTATCATTGGTGTTTTTGATTTTAGCCATTCTGACAGGTGTAAGATGGTATCTCAAAGTTGTTTTGATTTGCATTTCCCTGATCACTAAGGAAGTTAAACATGACCTTAAGTATCTTTTGGCCATTCGAACTTCTGTTGAGAATTCTCTGTTCATATCATTACCCCATTTTTAATTGGGTAATTTAGCATTTTAATGGCTAGTTTCTTGAGTTCTTTGTATATTTTGAAGATCAGACCTTTGTCTGATGTGGGGTTAGTGAAGATCTTCTCCCATTCAGTAGGATGCCTTTTTGTCTTAATGACAGTGTCCTTTGCTTTACAGAAGTTTCTCAGTTTCAGGAGGTCCCATTTATTCATTATTGCTCTTATTATCTGTGCCACTGGGGTTTTACATAGGAAGTGGTCTCCTGTGCCCATGTATTGCAGGCTACTTCCCACTTTCTCTTCTTTCAGGTTAAGCGTGGTCGGATTAATATTGAGGTCTTTAATCCATTTGGATTTGAGTTTTGTGCATGGAGATAGATAAGGATGTATTTTCATTCTCCTACAGGTTGACATCCAGTTATGCCAGCACCATTTGTTAAAGATGCTTTCATTTTTCCATTGTATACTTTTAGCTTCTTTGTCAAATATGTATGTGTTCATAGGTTTGTGGATTAATATCCGGGTCTTCGATTTGATTCCATTGGTCAACGTATTTGTTTTTATGCCAGTACCAAGCTGTTTTCATTACTGTAGCTCTGTAATAGAGTTTGAAGTCAGGGATGGTAATGTCTCCGGTAGTTCCTTTATTGTATAGGATTGTTTTGGCTATCCTGGGCTTTTTGTTTCTCCGTATAAAGTTAGTTATTGTTCTCTCAAGGTCTATCAAGAGTTTTGTTGGGATTTTGATGGGGATTGCATTGAATCTATAGATTGCCTTTGGTAGAATTGCCATTTTTACTCTATTGATCCTACCAATCCAGGAGCATGGGAGATCCTTCCATTTTCTGGTATCTTCTTCAATTTCTTTCTTCAAGGTCTTAAAGTTCAAGGTCTTTTACTTCCTTGGTTAGTGTTACCCCAAGATACTTAATGCTATTTGTGGCTATCGTGAAAGGTGATGTTTCTCTGATTTCCCTCTCTGTTTCTTTATCCTTTGTGTATAGGAGGGCTACTGACTTTTTTTTTGAGTTGATCTTGTATCCTGTAGTGTTGCCACATCACTACAATTGAGAAGTGTGCAGAAGTTCAAATGTACATGAGTTAGAAGGTATCATTTATGACTACGTCAAGGCAGCCATGCTTGGCTATTTGGAATAAAGCTATCTTCTTTATTCAGTAATTGAAGTAATAGAAATGCTCTCTTCCTCTTCGTGGCCTAACATAATGAATAGGTTTTTAGGAATCTCTATTCCCAAAGAGGTAAACAGCATGTAAGAAACAGATGCTTTGTTGCTGGGCCCTAACACCTTCCTCAGGGAGGGTGTGAGAAAGCACAGTGTCAACACATCAGACACTGGTAGTCAGGTAGAAGGCATACAGGAGACTCATTTATTTAACAACAGGGAAAAACTTATATACTCTTCCAGCATCCAGGCATTCTGACAGGTTGACAGTTGGCATAGTGTGGTTGCCCTTTATTGGCTAGGCACAGTCAGGATCTCTGATAGCACCTGTAGCTAGGCTCTCAGGAAACATCACTTGGTTTAAATTGAGGCCCACATCATGAGGAGGTACCCATTTAACACAGTGCCTGCATGACCGGGAACTGTAGACAGGATAGTCCAGAGACCTATGGTAGAATCAAACATAACTATCAAAAAATTCAATGAAATGATACCAAAATATATTCTGTTACATTTCATCATCAGAGAGGCTGCCTTGGGCAAGACAGGAGCAGGTACAGAGATCCACAGTCAGGCATTATGTGGAGATAGAGTATAAACTGGAGGTCTACATAGAGCCACTCGCCTGGGGTTTGGCAAACCACCCCCCTAAAAATTGTGGGAGTCAGAGAGGATGGACCATTGCTGTCCAATGAGATAAGAAGGGCTTATATGGACTCACAGAGACTGATATGGTAAGCATATAGTTGCCTGTGCATGGTTCTGACCAAATCCTCTGCAGTTTTACTGTGGCTGCCAGCATGGTGTTTTCGTGGGACTCTTAACAGTGGGAACATGTGCATCTCTGACCCTTTGCCTGCTCTTGAGACACTTTTCCTCCTATTGGGTTTCTTTGTCCAATCTCAATTTGGGGCTTTTGTTTGTCTTATTGAATCTTGTTTTGTCCTGTTTAACTATATTCCCTTGGAGGCCTGCTCTTTTCTGGAGAATAAAAGAAAGGGGAGTAGGTCTGGGGGAGAGGGAGAAGAGCATAGATAGAGGAAACTGTGGCTGGTATGTAGTGTATGAGAGAAGAATTTTTTTTCAACTTAAAAAAAGAAAAAAATGAACTAACTAGAAATATTTACCCAAGTGTATATTGCGTTCATTAATGTATCCATTAATCATCACCTGTAAGGTTCTGATGAGCAGGTACTTGCCAAGCTCCCCAGCCTCACACCACACCTTCTTACTTCATTTCTGGATTTCTTTCATTGTAGACATCTACAATATAAAGTCAACATAATATATGATCCTTTAATAAAACATTTTCATCAGAAAACTCACATTATATAATGAGTATACTTCTATTTTGTCAACTTTATAAATTCAAAACTCTAAGCAATTGCCACAGACCTACATTAATGGGGGGGATTCTCCTGAGTGCACTTAGCTATTAAACCAAAACTTCAACTCTGTGCATTGAATTAAATGATAAGCATGATAAATCAATTACCACAGAAGAGCTTTTAGTGGGTCACATGAAGCCTCCATTTGAATGAGGAGACATGTCGATGACATTATAAAGCACTGATTGAGCCTGAGGTACTGGAAGGGGAAAATGAAGAATCTATGCAGACAGAAATGGGAGCCATATGCGATCTCCTCCACATAAAACAAGGAGGCCAGTAACCCCTATCTTTCACAAGTTCATTTCAATGTGATGAAGTCTATGTTATACATGGGGCTGGGGACACAAATTTACTAAACACAACAGACTTAGTAAATTTAAATGTCTATAACCAAGAAGAACCACATACAATATCCAATTTCAGTTAACAGAAAAGTCCAATTCACCCTCACAAAGTCAAGATGGACAGACAGACATGTTATTTAATTCGTTAGTCGTTTTGCTCTCCTAAGGGGAGGTGTCAGAATTCACATGTGATATCTGGGGAGGTACCATTGCCAATTCTATTTAAATGGAAGATTGGCCAATTAAGAGCAACTTCCATGTTGAAACTTTCATGCAAAATACCATGTATCACAATGTTTTCACTCCAATATCCTCATTTTAACTCTCCCCAAGCCACCAACCATTTTGAATCCATGATCTCTTCTTCTATTGTAGAGGGCCAGTTTGGAACTGCATAGAAACTCTGTGCAAGGGAGACTTGAGGTAGCATTCTTGCTGATAGGCTTGGCAAACCAAGTTGGTAGGAGGCAAACCTCTCCCATCAGTAGAGTGCCTTGCCAATAGTCAGTCCTTGAGAACACAGATGTGCACTGTAGTTCAAAGGCTCTGATTAGGTTGTGGTTTGTCTTCTGATGAGGTGTTTTTACATATTATATTACAAGAGTTTTTTCCATAACACCGAGCTTTTTGTTTAGATTAGCTAGGGCACAAAGCTCTTGAAATTATTTGCAACCAAGTTACTAGTCTATGAAACTATTTTCATGTATTATGGGAACGTAGCTTGAATCATGATTTGAGTATTAAAAAAAGAACACTGGCTTTACAATAAAGTAGGCAGTTGTATCTCCTACTCTGCATCCCGTGTGTCCTGATTTCTGTGACACTACCCAGGGTCATCCATAACCGAGGAAGTTGGGGAAGGGTCCCCAACATTCTATAATTATTGTTGCACACATACCCTACTGAATCCAATTAGTCTTGCCAATATGAACATGTATTTGGGGCTGGTGATTAGAATTGAGCAACCTATAAATTCTTATTCAAGAGCTCATCTCCTGAAAAAGCTGTTTCTCCTTCACTTAACACCCATCAGTTGCCTATAGATTTTCATCTAGTGTTGGAAACTTGTGAAGTTTCCCCCCATTCACAAGAGAATATCAGTTGGTTTGGACATTGTGTAGATTTTGTGCTGGCAATCATATTGTTGAGATGTCATGGTAGAGTTTTTCTATCTTATCCAGAAGTCACCTTCTAGTGGTCCTCTGGCTCTTGGAATCTTTCCATCTCTTCTTCCACAATATCCATTGAGTCTTAGGCATAGGAGTTGTGTTGGAGATATGCAGATTGGTACTGGGCACCCACAGTCATTTATTTTCTCCGTTTTGACCAGCTGTGGATCTGTGTAGTTGGTGACCTACGTCTGCTGTAAAAAGGAGCCTCTTTGATGAGGGGTAGCAGCTATACTTATATATGGGATTAAGAATATATATTTAAAATACAGTTGTAAGTTACATTGATTTAGAAACAAATGGAAATGGTAGATTATTTTATAGAGACTATGTATTCTCCAGCCACAGAATTTTGGCTAGGTTTAAAAACCAAGAATAAGTTTTGTCCTATTGAGAGTCCCTTAAGTCCAATTAGAAAGCTGTTTCCAGAAACCAGAAGTAGAGATGGAGATGAAAGAAAAACATCAGTGGGTACATGGATCCCTTGTAAGGGGCTATTGAGATAAACATATATGTTTTGCCTCACATTCTAGTGGGATTCAGGGAAAGAGAAGGGCACCACTGTTTCTTTGTACACTTTTGCTTTGTGTGGTTAACACAACTTTCTGATACCCAGAAAAAGAACATTGAATTTGTATTTTATTCTTTATCAAGTGGCATGGGACCTGAGTAGGCGTGGCTGCTTACTGAGCTAAAAGATGTGTGTGTGTGTGTGTGTGTGTGTGTGTGTGTGTGTGTGTGTGTGTGTGTGTGCATGTTTTCCTCTTCAGAAGCTACTTCGAGGAAGGTGCTTCAGAGAAACAAATAGAGTTACTCCATAGAAGCTCCTGACTCTGGAAATTGGACACAAAGGGATCTTTATGGGGAAATAAACTTCTGCAGTTGTGGAAGCAGCAGCAATTTAGAATTGTGATGGATGCTGTAATAGTACATGCCAAGTCACAGAACTTCAAAAGCCACAGTATTTAAATGTTGCCATTATATACACAATTGGTTTCAAATCAGAAGTGGCAATCCTACTTGTATTTCATTAAGAGTGCTAGTATATTTGTTAATCTGGTAAAATTCTTGAGTTTCATACTAGTAGAATAAGGACTCACTAAATAAAGTTTGAGCAGACTCACTAAGTAAAGTTAAAAATGAGCTTCTGATCCTATATTGGATCAAAATCATACTAACCCTATAATCTTAGAACTTTGGATAAAACACATTAAAAGCAATCTGTGTATGACTTAAAATTCTCCACTCTAAAACAATATTATTGGTTAATGACACTTTTACTAATATTTTCAAAGGCGATAAAAGTTTATAGAAGCATTTTTGACTTCTATAAAAAAAAAACCTGTAAGGGCATTTCTTGTCATTTCATTCTTAATTATAACCCGAGAATACTATGTTGAATATTTCTTGTGTAAACACTCAAGATGTTCAAAAGTAACTCAGCCTTCTATAGGCAGAAGTTAGAGGCAAATATTACTTTCAAGATTCTATATTAAAAGGAAGTTTTGCAAAATAATAAGTTCCTAAAATTTTGAGGATTTTAGGAGTATAAATTCTGTTTTGATGTTAAATCCATACCTGAATAAGTCAAGCAATTATTGGCAGTCATGTTCCAAGCTCTAACTATGCACTGAAAAGTGCTCTGAAAGTCAACATTTGAGCACCTTGTTGGCACCACTTACAACGCTTTGGGTTAGCACATCAGAGGTGTGTCTCTCGCAGTCATCATCCATGCCACAAAATCGATGAACAAAAGTGGTTTCATTGCTTTAAATATCAATAAAAGTTGACTTTGGTTTAGACATTCTGGAGCAGTGAACTTTGATGCCATTTAAATATTTTGTTGTTCAATTAAAGCATTTGCCTATATTCCCACATGTGGTATTAACCACGATTGTGCATCTTTCCAGTCTACTTTTTCATGGGCCTAACATTCTGCTTGATTTATCTTGTCCTCTAGACAGGAATTAAATATTTATTCACTTAATATTTCAGTTAACTTGCATTCTCAGAAAGGATACTCAAGGTTATCGCAATGCCCACCTGTTTCTCAGAAGTCTCCTACAAATTTCTTTCCAGTATTATACGAGTCATCACACACAACATACCATTTTGCCTACAGTATGTTGATAAAGTCTTGTAATTTGAGCACCTCTTTACACTACATTTTCTGAAAACAGTATAGCTTATTATAATTTAATATCATATTCTTATTTATGTGTTCTAATATAGTTGACTACAGTCTACTTGTTAGAATGGATTCCCATGTTCTGTTTCTTAGTACTCAAATATTACCAGATTCTGTTATTAAACAAACAATTGTCTCTAAATTGCCTTTATATCTCTCTATTGTCTCTATCTGTTTGTTCTCTGAGTCTCTGTAACTCTCTGCTTTCCCTCTCTTTCTCTCTCCCTCCCCCCCATCCCATATGTGTGTGTGCATATTTATGCTTATAGGATCTTGTTCTTGTCTGCTACTGTATGAGTTCCTCAGATTGAACTCAGATGTTTAGGCCTGGGTGCAAGCACCTTTACTGACTAAGATGTCTTTGACCCCCAATTACCTTTCAAAAGGGTAGTAGTGATGTTTCATGGACTGCAATGACATTTTTGCAAATCTAAAGAAAGAGTAACTACTGTTAAAAATTCAAGAGTAAGGAAGCTTTTTGTGACATTTTCCCACCTCAGAAAGCAGAGTTATTTGAACAAGAATAATGAATGAAACAGTACACACTATGATAGCCTCAGGTTCAATGTCTAGCTGTATATTTAGAAAATGAGAACTTTGAAATGTGGTCTTTGCTTATGGGGAATTTCTTTTTTATAATCTAAGACAAATTTATTTTAAAACTCAAATAAACCTTGAGTAATACTGAAAATTCATAACAAAACCTGTCTGAAAATCTTTCACAAAAGAAGTAGTCTCTTAATTAAAGATCTATTACTATTTCCAATGAACTCAATGTTGGAAGAGAGGAACATTTTCAATGTGAGGAGTTTTCTATTCAGATTGTCCTTCATTTCAGTTTGAAGTGGTACCTTCTCTCTAAAACAGGAGTTTCCACACAGCAAAAGACTAATAATGGCCTTTTCCAGGAATTTTCAATCAAGATTAAGTTACAAACCAAATCTGAGTTTTCACAAGATTATGCAAATGAGGCCCAGTGGTAATCGAAAATATACAGGAAAAGCGGAACACATCATTTCAGAAGAAAAAAAAATCCACATGATAGAATTGAAAAATTGTACTTTGAAACACTGTTCTAACATGGAGTAAAATAAACATTTGTGAAAACTTTAAAAATGAGACCAATCTGATTGAGTAGTTGCAAGTTTGAAGAACACAGGTCAAAATGCAGAGCAGTAGACAGCCAGCTGCGCTGTTCATGAGGCTTCCAGAGCATAAGGGTTATTAGCATCAGATGCAAACTCATTAGGGTAGGAAACAAACGAAGTGGAGCTACTCCTCATAGAATGTGAGGGAAAGGAGAACCATGCCCTATAATGATTTCCATGATCTGAATCCACTGTTGCAGAGTTATCGCAACCATTAATGATCTGATATATTTGAAGTCAATGAAAATGAGAAGGAATATTAATACCAGGTAATATCATGGAGGAATAATTTGAGCATACATAAAATGTAGGTGAAAACCAGTGTTGGAATGGAAAGCAGGAAGTCTAGGGGTCAGAAAAATTTCTCATTAATTTCACCACTGCTTTTTGTTTTCTATCAAGTATAAAATAATATATAATCCTCTCATTAATTTCACTAATATTAAAACTGTAGCTTGAATTTTGTTATTAATTTTACAGAGAGATTATAGTTCTTTCTTTTTGCTACATTGTCACACCTTTATGTATTGTACATGAGAATCATCACTTTATCATTTGAAAGCATGTCCTACAGCACTGAATATCACTCAGTTTCTTACTCAAGTGTTTTATTTAGGTGATGCCATTGTTGGGCACCTATCGTGTGTAAGTTTCTGTAATAAGTTCTGAAGAAGGGAAAATAGAAACCACATAAGTCAGAGAAGATTAATTCTTGCAATCTATGAGCTGAGAGTGGGCATGTGCAATCAATGTATCCTAGGAAAAAAATCACAGAATTACAATTGTTTCAGAAGGATTCATTGATGGCTGTGTCTTAGTCCACTTTCTTATGGAATATATCAAGAGCAGAGTTGTATCAAGTTCATGCCTCTGTAACCTTTGAAATCCAAGAACACGGTTCAAGCATCTGAATTGGTGCTTTAGCTGCATCATCACATGTTGGAATATGTTGGAAGGGCAAGACTAGAGTTGGGTTGGATTTCCTTTACAGTTGGTCCACCTTTGATGTGGCAAACCCACTCTCACTACAAAAACACCAATGCATTTATAATTTAACTGCCACCTTTTAAGTCCTATGTCCAAATACTACAACATTCGATAATCACTTTCTAGCAAATGAAAAACGTTGTTTGGAGAATGTTCTTCGCAACTCATAACAAACTACAAAACACCAATAGCTGCTCAAAGATTGCACAGCTCTCCCAGCTGGCTGCTGAGAACATCAAACTGTGAAGAGTCTAACAAGAGCTCAGAAGATAGGCAATTGCCATATTTGCGAGGATGAAGACCTGCCACTGATAAATAGTTCAGCATGCTTTGCATTCTTGTATTGGAAAAGAGATAAATGTGTGTGTGTACTACAAATGCTGGTTTCCTCAAATGTGGAGAAGGTGTTGGTTTGACTTTGACAATAAAGCCATATTCACAGAAACATGGGAAAGTATCCAAATGCCCATACTAATAAATGTATGCTATGAACTACTTAGTTGTTCTAAAACTGGTCAAAAAAAGTGGCTACTATGAGTTCTCCACAACTGTCTTTCCATACAGAACAATAGCTTTAAACTGTAGACTTTGGTTAAATCTCATTAAATTCAATATGGAGGTTTGTATGAATATTGAAATATGAAATTGACATTCTAACTGACTTTTTGTATTTGATAAACTTTCTTTTAGTCTTTGGGTGCCAAGTTTTCCAAATTTCTGGATACTAGATAATAGTTAAGATTTAATGAAGACTAAATTTCATAGCAAATTTAAACAAGTTTCTGAAAAAACTTCCTGTGACTCCAACTTTGGCATCTTTGGGCACCTACATACAATGCCTATACCTTTACACATATACATGTACTTAAAAATAAAACAAATCTTAGCCAGGTGTTGGCACATGACTTTAATCCCAGCACTCAGGAGGCAGAGGCAGGCAGATCTCTGTGAGTTCAAGGCCAGCCCAGTCTACAAGAGCTAGTTCCAGGAGAGCTATGACTTTTACATAGAGAAACTCTGTCTCGAAACACCAACATAAATAAATAAATAAAATAAGTCTTTAAAGTAAATAAATAAGTGAAATAAGTAGTAGTGAAGGGCCAATCTGCCTGGAAGAGAAAACTAAGTAACCTGAAGGAAATGTGTTTGTTTGTGACTTATTAGAAGATAGAACTATGTGTGCATTCCCAAGTGTCATAAGGAAGAAAATCACCGTGTTTATTAATAGAAGTAACTGAAACCATGGTAGCTTTGATCAAGCACAAACTGTTACAGCCCAACTCATTAGAGGAAGGAGACAAACAGAAGCAATGTTTCAAGGACACTGGTGTCAATGGCCCAGGGGATCACAGGTGTCAGTGGTAGATAATTGGCTTAGTCTGTGCAATATGGGTAAAGCAAGGAGAACATATATGTCATCTGATTATTACATAATTTACTTACCACCACCTATGCATTTTATATGTGTGTACACACATGCACGTGTGTGTTCTTTTACTTCATATGTTGTGTTTTTCTATTTAATGTCAATGGCCCATGTTCCAGTTTGTAAATTAATATGCTTTAATTAATGTCAACAGTTA
The DNA here is from genome assembly GCA_004026605.1 of Ondatra zibethicus. Taxonomy (NCBI): domain Eukaryota; kingdom Metazoa; phylum Chordata; class Mammalia; order Rodentia; family Cricetidae; genus Ondatra; species Ondatra zibethicus. The sequence goes on along the minus strand of PVIU01007048.1, from coordinate 47,721 downwards.
ATTAAAATAGTTTCAACGCAACAAGAGATACTGGATTTAAAAACCTTGATACTTCACTGCTCCCCAGTTCTCTGAGAGAAATCAACACCAAGTCTTCTTTCTCATATTAGCTTTCTAGGTATAATTTACTACTTCAAAATATTTGAGTAGAGGATGAGAAAATAATAATGAAATGAGATTTCTGCCCTTATCTCAGGAATGTTATTTTTAAACAAACACAACCATACTTAAGCTACTCTGAGATTTGTAATGGTAACCTGGCATGCATTGTAATTATCTTTTAAAAACACAGGTGGTGTTCATCACGAACTCTAGAGTATGGTCAGAAGAGCACTACAGGGTTTCTCTCTTTCTGGCTTGAAAAGAGGGTTCTCAAGTGTGGCTGGTGGGCTCGACTGAGAAGTAGTACCCAGAAAAGCAGCCCTTCCCACCAATGACACTGGAACTTTGAAGTGTGGTATGCTGGTTGGCTTTCATGGCAGGAACAAGCGAATCAGTGGTGTTAATTGCCTCTCCATGTGAAATGCAAGACCTACTTTTCAAAAGTAGAATGAAGTCAGCAGTCAGCCTCCCCCCTTTCTGTTTTTACACTCTGCCCTCTCATCATTTCTCCTTTCTTTGGTAGCCTGCAAGACAATATTGTTCTGCAGTGATCAAAACTCTTCTCAAGGTCCTTTAATATTGTTAAAATGTAAATGACTATAGGTGCTTATAGGAAGTTCAGGCACCCTCCATGGCTGGTCTGTTTGTTAAATTAGTCAAATTGGTAACTCCAAGGGATGAAGCTACAAATTGGAAGCATTAAACTTTATGTCAGGGGTTGTGTATGCGTCTGTATATGTGCATGCATTGGCCACAGACCCTTTATTTTCTGCAAACTGCTCTAGAATAGGCACTTAGGTTCAATACACCAAGTTACAGTCCGTTCACAGGCCTTTGGCCTTTAACTGCAATATTAAGATGAGGCCTACTAGTTCATGACCACTCTGCTCCCATTTTACTATGAGAAAAAAAAACAGAAAATAAAATATTGATTTTGGTTTATAAAACTTTAGTAATGGGTAGGCTATAGTTTTACTAGAACTTCAGGCTACACTTTAGTTAAAAGAACAGAAACATAGGCAAGCTGGATCCAGGAGCTCTGAAGAGGGGAGCTGCTGTAGAATAATGCTTTTGTACACTGTAAAGATTTGTCACTCGTATTTGTTTAATCAGATGCTGATTGGCCAGTAGCCAGGCAGGAATTATAGGAGGGGCAACTAGTCTGAGAAAATTCTGGGAAGAAGAAAGGCCAGATACAGTTGCCACTCAGAAGCAGCGGAAGCAGGATGAGAATGCCTTACTGAAAAAAGGTATCAAGTCATGTGACTAAGCATAGACAAGAATTATGGATTAATTTAAGCTTTAAGAACTAGTTAATAATAAGCCTGAGCTAATAGGCCAAACAGTTTATAATTAATATAAGCTTCTGTGTGTTTCTTAGTGACTGAACAGCTGTGGGACCAGGCAGGACAAAAATTTCTGTCTACAGAGAACCTTTTAAAAAAAAGTGGCTTTCACAGAGTTATAGATCTGGGCACATGAGAGGACCAGTCCTCACAAAGCAGAAGAAGAGAGGAGGAACGGGAGTGTTCTGTAGACAGCTGTGGTCATTAATGAAGTATGCTCCTATTAAGGGATTTCTGGTACTCTTCATATGTCTGATAGCCTTCAATTTCTGCTCCCTCATGTTTTCTCATTTTTACATTTATGTATTTGCTTGTTTTGAGATAATATATCTTGGAAGATAACTTTGAACTCTTTACTCATGTATCTCTTTTCTTTACATGTTTTCAATAGTATTAATTATGTGATTGGATTTCATTATGGCAATTCCATACATGTCCATGATGTATTTCAATCAACCATACCTTTCTTGTCATCTTCTCACTTCTTCTAATCCTTTTACTTCCAAGTCTCTGTGTTTGCAAGACGGGTGGGGTAGCAACCATTTCCTCAAGGTCTAGGGTAATTTTCAGGAACTTGGACACCATAAGGAGGAATGGGATCTCATGATAGCCTTTCCCTTAAAAACTTAATTTTAAAATAAAATTGAAATGAGTCATTTGTCAAAGCAACTTATTGTAAATTCCTCTTAGTGACATGTTTAGCTTCTTCATATTTCATAAATACAGTTTTAAATCATGTATAAACTTATTAGCTTATCAAAAAATCTTAGTAAAATTACAAGATTGTTTGTGGAGGCTGCTCTTTCATTTCCCAACTACTCAGACCCAAAATAATCACACAGGAACTGTATTAATTAAAACACTGCTTGGCCAATCACTTAGGTGTAGTGATAGCTAGCTCTTATATCTTATATTAACCCATCTGTATTGACCTGTGCATTATCACGAGATCATGGCCTACCAGAAAATTTCTCATGGGCTCCCACAGGCTTCTTTCTCCTTCGGCAGCTACATGGCATCTCTCTGACTCTGCCTAATTTCTCATTTAGTTTAGTTTTTCCACCTATTTCTATTCTGCCCTGCCATAGGCCAAAGTAGCTTTATTTATTAACCAATAAAAGCAACACATATACAGAAGGACTGTCTCACCTTCAGCAGTCATTTTTCTGCAAGTCCTGTATGCCCAGTTTATACAGCATACCATCAATCAATCAGCCCAGGCAAGAGCAGTTTCTCAGCCAAATAGCTAACCAACTCTGTAAGGAACCTCTTCAATGCTCAGCATTCTCTTGAAGTAGATTGGTGCTGCCAGGATCAGATGTTTCTCGCTTTTGAGAAAAGTCCTAATTTCTTAAAAATTTTAAATGCCATATTCTGTTAGTCTTTGAAAGGTTTGATGAATACCTATCTACTATCTATATAATATCTAGAATATTATCTATCTGAAATATATCTCTATACATCTAGAAAACATAACTAACATGACTACAAGTTTGACTATTATAGATGACTCTCTATTAACTGGTATTTCTTAATTACACATTATATTTTTAAATGAGCTACATGAACACAATACCTAAAACAAAAGTAGAAATACATATAACAAAATTGACCTTAAATTCGTATCAATAAACCAAGACTCATACCAATGTAACATATTCATCTCTATATCATATCCCCCTTTAAATGTAAACAAACATTTATAAACAATATTTGGGAAATTGGGTGTAGTTTTCTCCAAACTGCTTTCTGCTTTTTGCTGGGCAAAGTATTTTAGAGGGGGTTCATGGAGACCTTTCAGGGGGTCTTGGTCTATAAAACCACAGTAGCGTGGAAGGAACCCACAGGTTTTCATCTTCTGTGGAAACAAAAGCAAAACTTCTTTTCCAAAACAACATATCCTTAGACCCAAATTTTGAAGTCAAGATGCCCCTTGGTTTAGTTTAGCAACCTATACAATGAAATGTTTCTCTGTACTTAGCTCATTTCCAGTCAAAAAATTCAAAGAAAACACAAAAATATACATAATTCCAATTCTCTGTATGTTTTCCTTCTTTATAGAGTGGCTTATTTTTATTTACTCCTTTAATATAACTGTCTTTACCCTGTCTCTTTAAAGACTTTTATAACTGTCTATACTATTTTTCTTCTCTCTCGCAAGGTTACATATATATTTTAAAACACCATGTCTCACTTAGAGGTCTTTTATGTCTGAATCTGTCCTATTGTATATCTAAAATCCTTTTCTGACAAAGAACATTTTAAAATGGTAAGAAGTCTGATCACCATGTCCCTGGATATTGGCTCCTACTCTCTCAGCCTTCTAATATGACAGAGGTAATTCTCCGCTTGCTCTGGGAACTCTTGGAGGAAGCTGCATTCAACACCTCAACTCTGGTAAGCAGTAGGCCCATTTCCACCAAATAACTTGCAGCAGGCTGCCTGCGAACCCCATTCAAGTGCTCAACCTCCGAGAAGAGCCAGAAATAGGAAGAAATAGCAAGAAATAGGAAGTCACTGTTTCTTTCGCTGAGTCTTTAAAACTGCAAGGATACTGCTTGCTGCCAGCAAACAGAGCCTATCTGAAAATATGTGGGTACCAAGAAGCTGAGCTTAACTCTGATTTTTTTGTGCCTATGATTTCTTCCAAAGCTCTCTCAGTTTTTATGTGGGTGTACTTAGCCCATGTTGGTATGCCATTTTGTAGGCAGAGGCTGTTCTTTTGTTTCCCGGCCTCCCAGACCCAAAATAGGCACACAGAAACTGTATTAATTAAAGCACTGCTTGGCCAATCACTTAGGCATATTGCCAGCTAGCTGTTATATCTTATATTAACCCATCTGTATTGACCTGTGCATCATGACCTACACTGGCAAAGTTCCAGTTGGCTCTCATGGGCATCTTTCTCCTTCTGCTGCTACATGACAGCTCTCTGACTCTGCCTACTTTCTGCCAGCATTCAGTTTAGTTTTCCTACTTAGTTCTATTGTGCCCTTCCATAGGCAGAACAGTTTTATTCATTAACCAATAAAAGCAACACATATTCAGAGGGACTTCCCACACCAAAAGTTAGAGTGTAAAATACATATACTAGTTATAGTTTTGTTATTATTGTTGTTGTGATAAAGTACCATGACTAAAACAAACTTAAAGAAAAAGTTTATTTTGGCTGGTCCAGAAGGAGATTCTCTAATGCTGGAACAAAGGGCATTTACAGCATGGAGCTGAAGCAGGAAGCTGGGAGATCACATATCAACCATATAAAGGAAGCAGAGAGCAAATTAGAAGTGAAGCTAGGCTACAAATCTGCCTGCAAGGCTCCACATCCTATAGACTCCTAGACACCACCATTAACTGGGCACCACATGTTTAGCTTTGGAAACCAGTGGTGAATATTTCTCAATGAAATTACCACCAAAGCCAACCTCAATGGTAATAATGCCACAATTTCTGTTGCTGTTTCTCAGTTTGTTTGTTTGTTTTGCAGAGGACTAGTTTTCAATCTTCTTATAAATGAATCACTGTATGTCCTTTTTGCTGGAGTGTATTTTATATGTGGAGAACATATGCCCACAGAGTTACACCATCACACAAATAAATAAAAAGGGAAAAATGGAAAAACATAATTGATAAATCTCTCCAAGAAATCTGTTACAGTATAACATAAACCAAGGCACCTCACGATCCACTTCACCTATAGTTCTGCCTTTACTCTATCAACTACTATGATTTATCCACTGGAAATCTGTGTTACTTCATGTGTGTTGCTTATGTATCATCAGTATATAATTTTGGAATATTTCCTTTGCACTTTTTTTAAATTGACAAGATTACATCTCAGTTTCTTAAAGAGAACCAGCTGTTTTCTTGAAAGATAATTTCTGAATCTGTTGTGTGCCATAATCACACTGCAATTACACAGCAATATCCATAAAAGCAGATGAGGGCTCATGTGTCCTTTTGCCTCATTAAAAGTGGCAAAAAATGATAAATGCCATCTATTGCAGCCTAACTATGGCCCTCTATTAGCAAATTCAAGTCCTGTCAAAATTCAAAACACAGCAAAAACAAACAGAGAGGTGTCCATGTGTGTGTGTGTGTGTGTGTGTGTCCATGTGTTTGTGTGTGTCTGTATTTTTCTTTGTGCCCGTGTGTGTGTATCCATGTGTGAGTATGTGTATGTATATGTGTGTATATATGTCTGTGTGTGTGTGAGTGTGTGTCCTGTTAAACAATAACATTTATGACATTTGGGGCCACAGCATAATACTATCAGACCTTTCAACATTCTTTTTTTATGATTAGGTTTCAAAGCACACTTCAGAATTGAACTGTAAAAAAAAAATCATTTAAACTAATGTGGTGTGATTTGGGTTTTATTTTTTCTGCACCAAACTACAGAAGACTATTTTTTTCTTTTCCACTCAAAACCCACTTGAGCTACATTCATATTTCAGTAGAAAATCATTTGGATCTTTTCCTTATTCCCAGCATGGATCCTCCTCTTTGAAGCAATTGTCTCAAAGAAATTTGTGGGTTTAAGTCTCTTATCAAAATCAGCAATTCATCATACTTTTATTATTATGATGATTTTTTAAAATGAATATTTATTCACATGACAAAGAAGAATCCATTTCAAATAAATTATCCAGAAAATGGATTTTCATTTTGGGCAAGGAACTACATTTTATATATTATGAATCAGATGAAATTTAAAGGAAGATAAGCTTCAAAAATAACTAAAATATCTTAAACATGAAGACATTTAATGTTAGCTCTATTGTGGGGAAGTGTTCATGGTAATAAAAATACTATCTCCCATAATCCCTCACACTGACCAGCAGCTTCAGAACATAATGTTTTCACGATATTTATTTTAGCAGAATTGGCAAATGGCAATTGAAATTTGTGGCCAGTTAGGTGACCAGAGAAAACAGCTTCTCTGAGTCTGTTGTGCCATAGGGTTCGAAAATGATCATAGGCTTGACTATTTTGAAATGTTTGTAGTAATTCTTTTTGAATTTCTATTTTCCAGGGGTAGCCTGCTACCTTCCCATACAATAGCATTAATGGAGTTACTGGCTGTGTCACAAATGCAGATAAGTTTAGATACAAAGTTTCCAGACTGATGTCAGACACGGGAGTTGAGAATTAAAATTAGTTTATTCCTGTGCCAATGCTAACACAGATCTTGACGTGCATTTCCTCAGATGCATGGAAATGGTGGCAGCTAGGAACCGCTGTGGAAGCTTTCTGCTGGTCTGCTCCTCCTTATTTGACAACTTTTACGTAGCATGATCCCACCTCAGTTGCTTCTTCCTTTGTTTAATTAATGGCACGGTGCCTTTTCAAAAGGAGAATTTCTCTCACAAAATAAACAAATTTCAGTCAGAGCCCACAGCGCTACAGAAGAGAAGAAATTGTGTGCTTGCAAGGATGCCTTATTTCTCTTTCAATGCTTCTGCCAAATTCCAAAGTGGAACATAACTGCATAACTGACAGGCTCTTTTCCTTTCTAGCAATTTCAGGCACTGACTGTGAGCCAGTGTTGATTAGTCTTTAACAGCTGACAAAACTGTGCACATTACACATGCAGTGAATAACCTTGCCTGTTGTCACGACAAGCACCTAGCCTTGTATGGAAGTGGGTGCTTCATTATTTAGCCTGTTCGAGGGAAAAATAATTCCTTCCATCTAGTTTTCCATTATTTGGCTTACTTATTTTCTTAAGACCTATTATTTCTACAAGCCACAGTTTAGACATTTTTACTTACACTTGATCACTACCAAAGGCATCCTTTGTATAATACATACTTACGTTTCACTTAATCAGCCTGGCACTGTTACATAGATCAGGAAGGCCTAGAGGAAAACAAAGTCCTTTCTTCACTGAATTACTGGTTACTGAGAAAGACAGATAAGTATCATTCATGTCAAGTAGTCCTGGGCCTTACAGGGGATATAAAGCAGAATATATACACACGTGCATACACACACACACATACATACATACACACACATCCATTAGGTATTCAAGGGATGCAGAACCCTATGAATGATACTACACATGTTGCTGATTTGGGGGCTTAGTAAACACTGACCTTTCACCATTGTGAAAGCCGAGAAAGCTGATAAGGGAACTGTCTAAAGACTTCTGAAGGTGAATCTCCTTCTAGTGAGTCAGGAGTCTGACATGGTATCCTGGGATAGTAATCTGGGAGGGTATCTGAGCAGGAGAAAGCCAAGCAAAACCGGGACTCAAGACAGCATAGAAGAATGTGGATTGGTCTCTCAGTGTCTCCAATCCTGATCACCCAATAAGGGAGAAACATTCTTCTCTATGAAGTTGCACACTCACTTGACCAGGCACAAAAGGAAGCTGAAGGTAGTAGTGCCTATGAAGCAGAACACATCAGTTGGGGAGAATGTACATCAAATAATCCCACACTATCTCCGAACTCACAGATCACAAGGAAGACAGGAATGGGCCCCAACATCCAGGTGTGGTGTGCGGGAAGGATAGGCTGAGTGGGCACTCCTTTGGGACTTTTAGTACCCAAAGGCCATTCCCCACCTGGTCTACCCTCTCAAAGGCCATTGGCTGAAGGAGATTCCCCATCACTTTCCCCTTTTATCTAAATAAGAGAGTTCCAAACCCAATACAAAATTATACACAATAAGAACAAATATCAAGTATAAAAATTAGAATTATAACCAGTATAAACAATATTAAGCAAGGAACATATGCCAATATTTCAAAATTATTTTATTCTAAAGAGACTAAGTCTTGTATTAGAAATGGGTTGTATAAATCATAAGAGGAAAGTAACTACAACTATCTAATCTTCAAACCCATTGAAGCCCTGAGAAGATATGTGCAATCAAGCAGCTTCTAAAGTATGCAGTAGATGACGGAGACAACTGGCTACCTGGGCAATCACCCAAAGTCTCATTTGCAATGTTGAAGCAACCAACTTTGGCTAAGGCCTAGCATAATGTACAGACCATTTTTAGAGGTAGGAAGATTTTTAAAACTCTCTTACCCTGTCTTGGCAAAGTTTGGAACTATTTTATCTTGTATCCTGCTTGTCCAGTCTGGACACTATGCATTTTTTTTGTCTGTGTTAAAAATCTGTTTCATTTTAAAATAAAATGCATTCTTATATGAAGAAATGAAATGATAATTAACAACAACAACAACAATAATAATAATGATAGTACAACCGAAGTTCCTGTTCAGCTTGCTGTTGAGCTTGCAAGTGAGAGGGCTTCTCCACTTGTTCACGCTACCAGGATTCCTGACTGTGTCGTCCATCAGCTGTACCAGTCCACTCCCTTTCTTAGGGTGCTGAGCACACTCCAGCTGCAGGCATAGAACCCATGTTACACTGGTGGTTCGTCTCATAGTTCAGGATCAGCTCTCTGATCTACTCCAACTTGTCTGTGAGTCCTTCGAAGTTGTGATTGCTCCCTGATGAACCACTGTGTCTGGGTCATTCACCACTTGGCATTGTAGGTAAGTGTGGAAGAAGGCTTGGGGAACTCCTGTGCACAGGCAGGAGCAGCTGAGCGTCTTGGTGTAGCTGTTTGGAAAACTCTGAGCAATATGAAGAAGCCATTCCATGTGCACATCAGTTTCAGATCCTGCAAGGAGAATCCTCTCTGCTTCCTTTGTTCTTTTGTGGTTAAAGCTTTGAGTAATGTGTATGTCCATGAAATATAACTGAAACACTGGGGGTCTTTGAAGACCTGGACTACAAACACTGGGTTTCTTCATACTTTTTCTCAGCCATTTAAGATTCTGAGGAGCGAGATGATGACAAGTTAGGTATGGAGAAACCAAACTGAAAATTATTACTGTTGGATAACTTTCACCATGTTTCATTGCCCCCAACAGAGATTTCCAAAAAAATAAAAAATAAAAAACCTGGTCAAGACAATGTTAAGCACATCATTGTGGAAAAGCAAGCCAGATGCAGACCATGTACATGAGAGTATACTGGGCAGATCTGTGATTTTCTATCTTTTTTTATTTCTTGAAAGAGGGAAAGAGGAGATATAAGGACACTATGCATTTTATCAGTGGTTCAGGCATGGGCAGTTCCTTGCCCAAAGGTCAGTTTTGTCAAGAAGAAAACACTATGAGTAGAGCGTCTTCGGTGCTCAACATTCTCTCGGGAATAGATCAATGCTGCCAGGAGCAATCATGTCTCACATAAGCAAAACCATAAATTATTTAAATGCCATATTCTACAGCTCTTTGATGTGGATGAAGATTATATATCTATGTAGAATACAATCTCTATGTATCTAAAGAACCTGATTAGTCTAACTATAAGTATGACGAACATGAATGACTATTGACTTATAATTCTTAATACCTATGTAACTTAAAGACTAAGACTTCATATTAGAATATTAAACAATCTTTAAACAACTGTGCAGCAAATGAGGACAATGACCTCAAAATGAAAACAACGTATAAGTTTCTTGATCAGAAGTAGAGATGTATAATGCAATATGACAAATAAATCCTAAAATTGTATCAATATGCAAAATGTCTTTAAAAGAGGTAGAAACATGCATGCTTAAAATATGACAAAACAACTTTGCATAGGTGTACAAATATTGTAAACAGAAATAGGAGCATATTCAACATAACAAATATAATTTGAATTTGAATCAATATACAAGAATCTATACAAATGTAAACTGACTATAAATGATATCTCACAAATATTCACTCTGTTACTCACTATTATTATTATTAGTGTGAATAAGCTCATATTCATCTACCTATTATCCCATTCAATTTTCCCTTTTTTTTCAAAGAGATCTTCAAATCTACATAATTTCCACTCCAACCCCCAACACCATGCCAGTAATAATCAACTCCTAAATGATATCCCTAACCCTGAGGACAGACTTTGTTGGGAAAAGGGTTTTTGTCTTCTCAAATTACTTCCAGCTGTCATGGGAGCAATGTTCTTTCTATGGGATTCTGTACAACTAAAACAATAATTAAGTTTTAAGGTTACTATCTGGTACAAGTGAAAATGATCTCTAAGTTGTGGATAGGGTTTTTATGAAGTTTTTATTTGGAGTTCTGGTCAGAACACTGTAAGAAGGTGCACCATTTCAGCTAACCACGTTGGAACCATCTTGAGCAGCTGGTACCCAAAACCAGTATCATAGTAATGTTATCAGCATCATTATGTCATATCACTAGGTGGGAGTCATTGTGGGGCTACATATTCTTCCTGGAAACACACCCATCTGCCAGATTTTATTTCTTTGAGTATTCTTTGGGTTATTCCCTTCAGGTAATGGTATTCGGTTATAGAAAATGAAGTAGGACATCTCTTTTTAATTTCTTTAGCTTGTTGCCATGTAATAGAAAACCCTTTCTTTAAACCTATTATTGACATGATTTTTTTAATGAAATTTTGAGGCCTTTAGCACACTTTCAATCAATAATTGATCAATTTTACATTACTTTGTGCTAGTGGACCTGCAGACCTATATCATCGATGTGTGCTATGTATATGAGACAAACCCTATTTCTGATTATATCTGAATTATAGCTGAACTTGAATGAATAATGAAGTCAATTTTGTATTATCTGGTGTAAATCTAGTGATTTCAATATGTAAGACAACTGTATATTGAGAGGTCCTTTAAAATCCCTTAGTATATGAAAATAGCATATAACTTTGCCTTTTGGACAGAACTATCAGGGCTTTGTTTTACCTCCTTTAAATCTTTTGTTTTGTAACCTGCTTTTTCTTCTGATTTATTTGCATCAGTATAAAATGGACAGGCTCCAGTTATTAGTGCATCATGTATAATTCAGGTAGTTTTTCCAAGTAGTTTTCTTTATGAGGTTAATTGTATTGCCTTGGGGATAATTGCTATTAATCTCTCCTAAAAATTAGCTTAAGCTCTTTGCCAGGGTTTATTTCTTCCCATAATTTTAAAAATTTTATTAGTATTAAAAGGCTGGGTCTATACCTGCTAATTGATGAGGTCTCAATTATTCTTTATAATTATTTTAGAGACCTTCTTTATATAAATATGTTTTTATTTTTTTACTTGGTTTATGAGATAAAAAAATGCATTTAAAGATAATATCTTCCCTCTGCAAGGGAAATTCTGGAAAGCAATATGACTAGAATGCAATTAAGATTTGGATACATGCTATAAACATGAGCCTCCTGTAATTTCTCTTCAACGCCAGTCAATTCTTTCTCAGGTTCAGCTGTTAATTCCCTGGGACTATTCAAATCTTTGTCACCATCTAAGGCTGTGTTTAAATGAATTATTAGATCAGATATTATCCCAACATCTGGTCACAGACTGGAAATGTCCCCTAACAATCTTTGAAAGTCATTAAGAGTCCTCACTTGGTCTCTCCTAATTTGTGCTGTTTATGTTCTAAATTTTCTGTAAACCAATTTTATAACCTAGGTAACTGACAAAATCTCCTGCCTGTATTTTTTCAGAAGCAATTTGCAATACCCACTTAGTCAAAACTTTTTTTACTTCTTCAAACATTCTTTCTAAAGAATTTGCATTTGAATCAGATAGAAAAATGTTATCCATGTAATGGATATCCATGTAATGTAGTGGACTGGGAGAACAGTCCACTGATATCTCCTAGTAGCCTGAGAATTATTATAAGTAGGCAAATTTTTCTCTGTCCTTTTCTTGTAAAGGTATAGCAAAGAAACAATCTTTTAAATTAATAACTATGAGAGGCCATCCTTTTGGTAATAGAGAAAACAAAGGAATTTTAGATTATAGAGGGCCTATAAGTTGAATTACCTTGTTGACAGCACTTAGATCTGTCACCATTCTCCATTTTTTTAGATTTCTCTTTAACAATAAATTCAGAATTCCAAGGGCTGGATAGTTTTTCAATATTGTGAGCATCTAGATGCTCCTGTACCAGCTGTTTTAAAGCCTGCAATTTCTCATCTGTTAAAGGCCATTGTTTAACTCATATTGTTTTCTCAGTTAAACATTTTAAAGTTAAGTTTGTAAGGACCTCTAAAGGTTTGCTAGTTACTTTGGGTTCTTGTACAGCCTGAATGGCTAGTGACCTTTGTGTATAGTACATTATAATATCCTTCCCAAAATTATGAGTTCCTGAGACTGCAGGGATGTTAATCTGGGTATTCCATTGCTGTATCAGGTCACAACCCCATAGATTCACTGCAAAAATAGCTACATATGGTCTCAGCCTTCTTTTCTGTCCTTTTGGCCCTATACATTAAACCCATTTCATGGTTTGCTTCACTTGAGATAGGTTTCCAGTTCCTAGAATTGAACATGTTCCTCTTGAAGAGGCCAATCCAGATGTTAATATTCTGGAGTAATGATAGTCACATCCGCACCTGTGTCCAGTAATCCCTCAATGACAATGTTATTTATATGCACTCTTAGCTTTGGTGGTTGATCATTTATAGAAATGTTTCCTTTTTGTTTTTAACTAGAGTTTTTGATTTACCATCCATGTCTATCCCATCCTCTAGAACAGTATGGTTTTTTTACAGCAGCCACTGGGTTTTTTAATTTTTCTGGTGTGACATGTTCTCCACAGTGACTGGAAATGACTCGTATAATTTGATACGAGGGTCTGTGTGAGGGCCCCCAAGAAGCTTCCTGATGGTATCAGGTGGCCTTGTCTGTTTTTGTTGATCTACATTCATTGGTTCAACATTGGCCTTTGCCATATCTGATACATATTCCAGCAGATTGAGACTACCCATTCTTGCCGTTCACAGAGGAAACATTTCTAGGAATTCCTTGCCTACAATTCCTTCCCAGATGTGCTATTTTATCACAATTGTAAAATTTGGCATTTTGGGTATTTCCTCATTCCATTGGAAATTTCTTCTTCTACTCAAGCCTCAGTACTATAGTCAAATGCCCCAAGGTTCATTATACGCAAGATCCATTCATCTATTGGTACTTTAAAGGCCCAAGTATCTTTTTTCATTATAAGTGGGCATTTTCAAAAGCCAGAGATTTAATAAGTACACATCTAGCTTCTGGGTCTGTTAGTCCTACTTGTACAGCCTTAGCTAATCTTTGTTTTAAAAAAAAGTTACTAAAGAGTTCTCTCTGGCCCTTGTTAACCTTGGTATATGATTTAATTCTCTTTCCTGATTCCTGAATCCTGTCCCAAGTATTTAAAGTTGCTGTGTTGCATAATGACAAGGTGTGTTCACTGTAAAGAGCCTGGTCCTGAGGATTGGAATAAAATCCCTTACCAAGAATTTGATCTTGGGAAATCTCAGTGGATTTCTGGACTTGCTGGCCAGCCATCTAACTGAAATGGCAAGTTGATTCTCAAGAAGTAAAGTAAACAATGGCAGACAATGACACTGGAAGTTTTTCTTCCTTTGCTTCTGTGTGCGTGAATGCACCACCTCAACACACACATTGCTGCAACAGGAGAGGAGAAGGAAGAGGACCTGGAGGAGTAGGAAGAGGAGGAGGAAGAAGAGGGATGAGGAAGAGAAGGAGAAATAGCAGGGAGAGGTTAAAAAGGAGTAGGAGGAGATGTAGCAGCAGTATGAGTATCAGATAAAGGAAGGCAAGTTTGAGGCTTGGGTCAGCTCAGTGGAGCAAAAGTGGGATTGGAGGTTATGTAGTTCAAGCTAAGACTTTTAGTAGAAATTGTAGTAGAACTGTTAGCCTAGCAACCTCAAGAAATAGGCTCCATCATGCACTTCTGTCTGAAAACAGCTTTTTCATCCTTAGTTTACATAGCCAGCAGCAGTTTATGACAGTGAGAATGTCAGGAATCTGTGTTTAGCATGTGATTCCCGACTGGTCACGAGTGCTGTATAGGGTGATTCCTTGAAAAGTACTCTAAAATACTAGGATGTGATCACACTCTCATCATCAAATAAGCACTATATTTTGTTAAAAGGGCATTAATGCAATCCAAGTGTTCTGATGTAATAGGCGGGAGGGCCTCAAGTTCAACATCAGGTACAAATGCATAAAAAGTCTAATGGCAAGATCTGAGTAAATTGGGAGCATGGGAACTTTGGGAGAGGGTTGAAAGGGAGGGAAGAGGCAGGGAGAGGAGCAGAGAAAAATGTAGAGCTCAATAAAAATCAATAAAAAAAGTCTAATGAATTTTACCTAGATAGATCATCTATTGCAGTATGAATTAACACGAGCCCTGGGTCCTGACGAAAAGAGACCACCAAAGAAATCAATTAATATTTTAACCATCAATTACTGGACTTCAAGGAATTAATGTGAAAAATTATTGCACAGCACTGGCCAACCAGTCAAAAGCTTGAAAGACTTGTAAATCCACAATGTAGTAACTGGAGGATCAAAGGGGGACGATGCTGTTTGGTAAGGATAAATAGAGAAGAAAAACAAGCAACCCTGGAGTCAGTTTGTTTTTTCCTCATGCAAACAGAAAGCATAAATTTCCCAGCCTCCTACATCAGAGGAGACTGAAAGCATGGCCTTCAAGGGAATAGTGTACCCTTTTCAACACCCTTCAGTTTTCTTCTCAGAGCCACGTGTCGAGAATCATTGCACACTACCCACCCTCGGAGTGCCGCTCACTCCAATACTTCATTCTCTCTCGTTTCCTCATTGTTTATCCAGTGCTGGGGCCTCAGAGCCTGAGACTTGCAACATAAGCTTCATGCAAGTCTTGGGCTGGATAGTTATCCAGAAGACAGCTGTAAGATACTGTTGTTCCAGAAGCATTCCACAGATGTTGTGTCTTGAAGCAATGCCTGTTTCTCTCTTGTCTGGCTGACTCTTCAAAGCAATCTCATAGTACTCAATTTAACGCCAGAAGGAACATTTCTTTTATTACTTTTGCTTTGATGTCAAGTAGATAAAAATTTGAAAAGCAGAATGGAAAATAAAGTGGAGAGTTCAGCCTTATCAAGAACAAAATACCAGGAAAGTTTGTCTTAGTACCCAGGGGAATGTGGAAAAAATGAAATATTCTTAACAGGACAGTCAAGATTTAAAAATTTAAAGAATCAGTTTAAGCTCATTTAATGGACAATAATTTTGTATAAATTCTCTGGGCAAAACCCTAACTTTTTCTTGAGTCCTAGAAAATTCAACTACTGAATGATGCTCAAAATATAGTTTGTATTTATGTCAATAATACTGTTGTTTTGTTTCACATACGAAGTATTCAAAACACCAATACCTTCTTGAGATTTACAATGATCTTCATTATATTAAACACTTCAGATCTGTAAAATTTAGCAATGAGAAACCTGAACACACCCCTTATTTTTCACATCACTTCTGCATGATGACAGTCCTTTCCGTTGGGGCCCTGCTTAAGCCTAGCCTATGGAGGGGATGATTAGTGGAATGTGCGTTGGACAATATGATTTTCATGGTGATCTACATGCAATCTTAAGAGTTATCTCCACACATATCTTATGATGCCATTTTCTAATTTTTTAAATAGCTAAGCCTACAAATGCACAAGAAATATAATTAGGAAGAAGAAAATCTACTTGAATGTAGAGAGGAAAGTCACCATGCTATTTTAATCATTTTGGACTTCTCAACAGATTTGCCTGTAAAGGCTGGGCTGAGGAAACTCCACTTAATTAAACAACACCGCAGATCTGAATCAAAGACAAATGTTCAGCACGCCTGTCCAGTTTTCTCCATGAGCCAGAGGGAGCAAAATGCAGATTGAGAGTCTCAGTTGGGCAACTGGACCTACAAGGGACAGAAGACCTAATGGAAGCCCTTTGTTAGTCATCTGTGGCAATCCAATTGCTAAGAAGAGGGTCCTGATTGCTCAAAGGGGGAAACAGCTTCTTTTCAACAAATTTGCTCGAATGTGAAGAAGAAATGAGTTAGTTTCCTTTGACAAACTACACACTTAAAATTTCAGATATTTAAGTTATGATAATTAACAGTGATAAAACTGTGAAGGGCAGTAGAGTCTAGCCTGAAAAAGATCTAATTGTGCAAAGATTAAATAAGAGGAAATCAAGGGTTGGGAAGCCTTTATTTCTAGACTATTAAGCCCAGTCTCTGACACTGCTCCTCTTTTCATTCCTTACAATCAATTTCATGGAAGGCAAGGCCACACTCGGTCTGTGCACTGGCCATTCATAGCTGCAGGCTGGTGTTTCAATTGACTGGCTGAGCTAAGGAATAGCTCAAGTTTCACAGAAGTGTCTCAGTTGTTTTCTATGTAGTCTTCCTCTGATCCCAATGTCAAGGGTAAGATGAAAAAGAGAGAAGGAAATATTTCTGTCCCTATTTTTCTTCATTATAATAACTTATTGGATTTTGTTTCCAAAATCCACAATAATTTACTTTTCCTTAAAAATAGAAACAAACACCTTTTCTAAGAGCTGGGCTATCTAAGTAGTCAGAGGCACTGATGAAGTAAGACAATAGCTGACTTTTGGGGGCCTAGCACAGATTTAGAAGTTTAAAGGCTACTTGCCTTTACTATTCATAGTTTATATTTCCTACATTTCTGAAGAGTTTAATTATCCTAAAATAACTGTTCCCACTTGCAAGCTTTAAAAAATACTTTATTAATTCTTTAAAAATTCCATAAAATATATTTTGAGCAACTTACCCCCATCTGCTTCTGTGTCCAATCTCACTTCCCTATCTCCTCAAAATATTGTCATATCTATATATCATATAGATACAGATATATTTTAATAGATATATTATGTGGGTGTTTTGAATGTGTGTATGTGTGCCTGGTGCCCACAGAAATCAAATACTTTGGAACTGGAGTCATGGATGGTTGTGAGTCACCATGTGAGTGATGGGATCCAAACTCCGGTCTTCTGCAAGAGAAATAAGTTGTCTTAACCATTGAGCCACTACTCTAGTGGTTAATAAATAAAATTTTCTAAAGGTAAAACAAAATTCCAATAAAAGGAAATTTCATAAATGTTAAAAGAAATGATAAAACAAAGACAGATCATTCATATACTCCATGAATTATATTAGTGCAAATTGCTAAATTATAATTTCACAGCAAGAAAACTAGTCTCAGCTAAAGACAAGTTCTAGTATCCCAAAGAATGCCAAACCAACATTCAAGTGTGATAATAAGAAAGGAAATAAGACATTCTTGTAAGAAGATATTGACTCGAGTGACCCATGATACCATGTAATATGGTTTCTATTACAAGAATAAAAAAAGAAAATTTTATATGAAAGCATGTTTTCTACTCTACCCTAACAGTGGGGTCTCAGTGATCGCATATAAACATAGATCTCCTTATGGGAGCTAAATTTCCCAGTACTACTAATCATCAATCTTTGATTGAACTGTTGAACTTAAGTTGAAGGAAAGTGACATCCAGAACAATGAATGGGTAGGGTTTCATACCCAGAAAGCATAAGTTCCAGATTTTTAGATAGAACAATTTTAAAACTCTTCCAGCCAGTTGGTATTATAAAAAATATTCTGTAGGTAGGGATTGAGTTATTGAATATCCAATGTAATGCATTTTCCTGGAGCAGCTAGTGACTTAAAATTTTAAAGGGAATCTGATGTTTAAAAGAAATTTGAACCCTCTCCTCTAGTGCCATATCCTTCAGCCTTACCAGAGGCCAGGGCAGATCTAGGGACCCAAGACCCCTCAAATCCCAGAGGAGACACCCTTTTGGACCAGAAGACTCACTATTCACTAGAACCTTTGACCACTTAGATTAGAAGAGAAAAACAGAAAAGAAGGACCAAATCACCCATCCAACAAAAACAAGCACAGGAATCACACTTAGACCTATAATAATCCCAAATCTGGATGACTAAATGCCAGTGGAAGAATACATTCAAAAACATGAAAAGCAGTATGGAACTACCAAAAGCCAGGTATCCTGCTACAACAAGATCTGAACTTTCTAACTCAGCCAAATCACAAAACATGATCTTAAAATAACTTTATGAAGATGATAGCGACCCTTAAAGAGGAAACAAAGACTTGTAGGAGCCAGAGGGGTCATGGACATGACAAGAAAACCCACAGACTCAACCAACCTGAACTCATAGGAGCTTAGAATCTGAACCAACAACCAGGAGCCTGCATGGGACTGACCTAGGCACTGTGTGTGTGTGTGTGTGTGTGTGTGTGTGTGTGTGACAGTTATGTAGTCTACCTGTTGGACTCCTAAAAATGGGAGCAGGTCCTGTCCCAAACACTTGGGAGGGCTTTGGGAAACCTATTCCTCATAAAAGTTGCCTTGTCCAGCCTTAATACAAGGGGAGGTGCATACTCCTACCAAAACGTAATATGCCATCTTTTGTTGATATTCATGGGAGGCCTGCTTTTTTCTGAACAGAAACAGAGGAGGAATGGATGGGAGTTGAAAAGATGAAGTCGTGGAGGGAATGGGAAGAAAGGAGAGAGGAAAAACGGGTCAGGATGTAAAATAAATAAATTTAATTAATAAAAAAGAATTCTTACTAATTCAAAAAGCATGTACTTGCTCTTAAGACTGCCATGCAGTGAGCATTTTATGTCTACTAAAGCACATACAATTGTGTTTCTGGCTTCATCTGTGTCCCTACTAGTTGTTGCTTCCATTAGCTTAACAGTGACCAAAAGAAATGTCTTGACATCCCCTAGTTTGAGAATGGATTGAAAATTCATCTTTTATTCTTCCATTTCACTTTACATTTATTGAGTATGTGTGTGTTTGTCTCTGCCTGTCTGTGTGTGTGTGTGTGTGTGTGTGTGTGTGTGTGTGCAAGTGTGTGTGTCTGGTTCCATGTATATTTGTGTTCGTGTGTATGCAGGTTTATGTGTGTCTCTGTGTGTGTATGTATGTGTTTGTATTTGTGTAGGTATATGCCTACCATGATACTTGGTAGAGTATACATTGTGGGAAGTGGTTACCTCCTTCTCCTATGTGGGTTTTGGGGATCAAGCTCTAGTCTTTATTTTTGATGAACCTTCTTGCCAGCTCACAATTTTTCACTTTTGTTGCACATATTTTCAGATGTTTTTAGAAGATTGCAAGTCTAGATGCAAATGAAATCTTAATAAAGTGCCTCTCTATATAATACTAGAAATTTATGACCAATTTCTGATTATAAACTTGATTCATTGGATGTTAAATTCTTGCTTTAAGAAATACTTTCTTGTTGTCTTGTTCAAGACAGTCTCTTTATCACAGTAGTAGAAATCCTAAGACATATCCTTTGTAAAATTTGCATCATTACAAAACTCTTTCTAAATTCTCTTTTCTTAAAACTGGATATTGTGTTGTAATATTAACTCAAGGGGATGAATATTACTCTTGTGAATCTCAGTTTGAATGTCTAAATGTCTTCAATATTAACTAAAGAATAAAACATCACTCATCTTCAAGAACATATAAGATCTTTGATACCAAAAGAAATTAAGCAAAACCTGTTAATGTTAAAAGATCTTACATCTTAACTTGGGTACTTTATGTTTTATATAATTAAAAATCATTTTAATATATCACGGTATTTAATTATTTCATCCAGTAAAGGTGTATTGGTATTAGAATATTAATTTTAAGAATTCTAGTGTTTCTATTCTATACCCGTTAATATGTTGTATTTCCTGTGAATGAATTGCCCTGATAAGGTGGTATTTTCCCCCCTGCAGAGATAACTAGTGGTCTGTGTTAAAGCATTCAGATTCTGAAAATTGCTTACCACATAGAATTTCAGAGGGAAAGAAAAGATTTAAATTTTCGTGAGGAATCCTGTGTGAGTTTATGTGTGCCTATATAATTGTAGCTCAGTAGCATTTTTATTAACAAAAAAATCATTTTCACATACTACCCTTAGTTCATCAAAGATATAGTGTTTTTTACATCATGTATTCTGACAAATACACATTTTCTTTATGGTAATATAGACCCCTAGAAAATTATATAGGTAAATTATTTTTATTGATCACATGGGTTTTTAGTACATGTCCATTTAGAGTCTAAACTAAATACTCCCTTAATTTCAGAGGATGTAAAAAGAAATCTCATCCATTAATGCCTATATTGTCTCCAGTCATTGCACTAGAGTTAATTTTGTGGTGTGTCTGAAGTACCAAAGACAAATAATGATAATTTCATGTGAATCACATCGGTAAATGCCAAATAATTATCTTGAGCCTTTCATTGTTTTCTACTCTGCATTTGACTGAATACATTTGTCTTTAGGACCACTTACTAAGTTACTCAAAGTTCATCATAAGATCTGTATTTAAGAATCAGTTACTCTTGATACCAAAAATATGATTTAAAGGCTTTCTCTGTAATGGCTGTAATTCAGAACATTAAGTATGTTCTTAATGTTTATATTACAAATTACTGTAGAGACATTGTAGCTTTTATAATAATACTTGGCACATGATGTTCTAGTGTCTTAAATTATTACAAAAATAGATGCATGATCAGAACTAATTTTATGTCACTGAGTTATGTGACAGAGATGGTTAGATGTGGTAGTGTTAGCCTTGTCACCTCAAGTCTGGTGATATCAAGATAGGAAGATTGGTCTTTAATTTGGTCTACATAGGGAATTTTAGGCCAGCCTGTGTCTCAGAGTGAATTCAAAAGAACAGAAAAGGAGTGATATGGTAAAAAAAAAAAAATGTCATTACCCTTTTCAAGAGCGTATGGAGGAGAAGGCAGGTATACACAAAGGCATGGAACGTGAAAAGTCAGAAGTTGTTCAGGGAGTAAGAAATGAAAAATGTTTAATATAAGATCAGCAAATTTTTCTGAAGTAGGATTTCCAGTGAAAGCATATAGTGAATAATGACATACAGATGTGAGGAATTCTAGGATTTTCTAGTGAGTGTGGCTAGTTTTTTTTTTCTTTTTGTTTCTCTGTTTGTTCTTTGCTCTTAGCAGCATCTAAATTCTCTTAGTTTCTCTCACAAATTATTCTAATCGGAGTAAATGCTTTATGCAGTCAAGTATCAAGCTGAGGAGTCGTTTCTCCTGCTGACATTCTGCTATTTTCTCTTAGACTCGGCTAATGATGAGCTGCCGCAGCCAGAGATATATCCTAAGATTTGGTTGTGTAATTATGAAGGCTTAAAACTCATCCCACAGCTGAAGGAGGGCGTGGTAGGCTACAAATCCTGAATAAAGGATGCCAGCTTTTTGATTATAAATGATAGATCTACAGTGCAGTTACTACTGTTTATGTGATTTTTCTTTACATATATTTCAACTTCTGTAGAAACAAAATGGAACTTTGTTCTCTTTGTGGTAGCTATATCTCTCTTACGTTTAAAAATATCAGTATTGAAATATAATAAATTAAGGCCAAAGAGATGACAGAAATATACAGCATATATTTTCATGTTTCCAAGGTTTAATAGGAAAGTAATTCACAAAGTAAGGCTGGGAGTGGCAGGGGTAGTCCTCCCTAGAGAAGAGCACACTGGTGGGCTGTCCAGTGATAACACTGAAAAATACATACAAGTGGTGACCTAGGGATAGATATTCATATACAAATAGGAATACAAATCATTCTATTTAATGTATGGTGCTTCAAATTTCAAAGAGATAAAGCATAATAACTTATAAAACAATGGCTCTTATTAATAAAATTTAATACATTTTCAATAAAACAGTTAAAAATCTTTATGGTTACAAGAGCTATTTAATAATAGTCCACTGCTTGCCATTGAAGATTTCTTATATGTTATTAGTAGCTCTTTAAAATATCCAGGATTCTTTGTTTATTTTTGAGATTCTATTTTTAATTATATCTCTCCCTTACTTTTCCTCTCTCCAAAGCCTCCCATATAATGTCCCTGCCTTTCCTTTGCCTTTCTTCAAATTCACAACCTATTTTTTATCCATTGTTATTGCACACAGATATATATTCGTATATTATATAATATATCCTAAGTACAACCTCTCGAGCCCATGTAATATTACTTGTATGTATGCTTTCAGGGCTGATCATTTGGCACTGGGTAACCAATTAGTGTGCTCTTTCCTGGGGAAGCCTCTTCTCCAACTCTCAAGTTTACTCAGTTTCCTGTAGTCCTCCATGAAGTGTTAAGGCTTTGTGGACTTTCAACTGCACAGTTTAGCATGTTCACTGGTGTTTCTTTGTTCAGATGGAGTTTGGGGGGTCAGGTTGGTGAGATTCTACAAGTGTAGCTTCTAATGTTACTAGGAGATAGTCTCACAGCAAAGTATCTAATTTTCTGGCACTTAAAATCTTTCTGTCCCCTCTTCCACAATGTTCCCTGAGCCTTAGTTATTGGACTATCTAGTAGATGTATCTATTGGGATTATAATCCACAACTATTCATTTTATTGACTAGGGTTTTCTGAAGTGGCCTCTATCTATTGTAAAGAGAAGTTTCCTCAATGAGGAGTAAAGACATTACTTATCTGTGGGTATAAGGACAACTGTTTATTGACTATTGTTAGGAAATATATTGGTTTAATAATTTCTGATTATAGATTCTCCTCCAATAACTGATTTAACTAACATTAGTTAGCTAGGTTTCTAATACTATACATTGTATCCTTCTTGCTGAGTAGGGTTTATATCCAAATAGAGAGCTGTTGGTTACTGTCAAGATATGTACACCACTATTGTGCCTGCCTACAGGGCTATCATGACATGCTGGTCAATGATGTCATTCATAGGTTTCATATCTGGTTGAGACTGTTGGTTGTCTCCATCCTTTGGAATCTTGCATGTTGTATTCTGGTACGAGGAAAAGTAGTCCTCAGAGAAGAGACATTCAGGTCAGTTCCAGCCTTGTTTCTGAATTGTATGGTGTCTTCAACAATAGGGATTTATCTTCCACCTCCAGGAGTTTACCAAGGGTGGTAGCTATAGGCTATATGTTTTGGATGTCTCTTAGATAGCTCTGGCCAGCAACTCAAAAGAGGGCTTCTCATGTCTGATATTAGGGTTTTTGTTAGGTGATCTTTGGCTATTGGAGAAAGCCAAGATTAGAAAAATTCATAAAAACTGTGTATGTATATTTATTTATATACATTACATGAGTTATAGTTTTGCTGTATTTCTGTTGTTATATGTTGTTATAGTTTTAAAGCTAAATAATAGTATGATTGTTTATGTTTTCTCAGCCATCTATGTTGTTATTTTACCAACCTATATCCTTCTCTTATTTTCCTCACCCCCTCCTTAGGAGTCCCACTTTTCCTTTTCCCCCGTCAGATACTTATATCCTACAGTCCCCCTCTACTTTTCCTGCCTTCTTTGGTATTTACCTCCTATCCCCACTAACGGAGATCTTTTTTTTATTTCCTCAACTAAATATCTTGTGTACTGTTATATCCCTCTCTTTTATCTTCCTCTCACCTCCTTCTGCATTTCCTTCCTCCATCTCCCTAAGGATCCTCCGTTTTTCCTTTCGTCCTATCAGTTACTTGTGTCTTACCATCCCCCTCTATATTCTTCCAACCTTCTTCTGTATTCAGCTCCATTCCCCTCCCTACGGAGCTCCCTTTTTCCATTTTCCTGACCAGATTTCTTGTACCTTGCTACTTTCCTCTCTATTGCTCCTTGACTCCCCTATCCTGTCAATGACTTTGTTTTAATTTCCTGGTTTCTGTAATAACTGCAGGCTATGTACTTACATCTGAAGATTTGGACCTAAGAGCCTCCAATAAGAGAGACTGTATGTTGATTCTCTTTCTGGGTCTGGGTTATCTTGCCCAAAACCATAATTTGCAAAGCTCATGATTTTATTTTTCTTACTCCTGAATATAATTCCATAGTATAGATGTACCACATTTTCATTACACTTCCATCAGTTGTAGAAAATTTGGCATATTTATATAAATAGATAATATTCATATTATATTTATAAATATGGACTTGCATTTCCATAGTTTCTAAGAATGATGATGGGTTTTCTGTTTTTTTTTTTTGTTTAGAGGGTTTTTTTGAGATATTTCTTAAGCATTTTTTCTTCTTTTGAGAACTCTCCATTCAGAACCTATGTTTATTTTTCAAATAGGTCATTTGTCTTTTTTACTCTATGTCATATTTAGTTCTTTGTATATCTGTATGTTAAACCTCTGCCAGATATATAGCTGACAAAGATTCCCTCCCATTCTGTGGGTTTCTTCTCCACTCACCAGACTGTTTCTTTCGTTATGCAGAAACTTTTCACTTTCACAGTGTCCCACTTCTCGATGGTTGGCCTTACCTCTGAGGGCATATGGATTAAGTCCTTTCCTACATAGATATCACACTGGGCATTAAGTTTTCTTCTAGCATTTTCATGTGTTCAGTGTTTAAGGTTTGTTGCTGTTTTATTTGAACCTATTTTTTTTTGTTTAGCAAGATGACAGGTGTGGATCTAATTTCATTTTTCTACATGTAAACAGCCAGTTTTCCCAACACCATTTGCTGAAGATGTTTTTCTTTTTCCAGCATATTTTTGCTATCTAGGTGAAATATTAACTGGCCAAAGTTGCATGTGCTCATGTTTGTGTCTTTGATTTAGGTCCCACTGGTCTGCATGTCTGTTTTTATGTCAAAGCCGCATCATTTTTAACACCATGGCTTTGAAATATATGTTAAGATCTGGAATTGTAATTGCCCCAGCATCATTTTATGTTTGCTTGTTTGTTTTTTGTTCTCATAAAAAATCTGAGATTTTGACAGTGCAGTGGACTGAGCAAATTTGTTTGCATTCTACAACCATCTTGTTACATACGACATAGAGCTTTTAAGTAAAACAATTACAAAATAAAGCCTGAGATGAAAAGTGAAAAGAAATGTCAGGCTCAACCTATACGAGTGAATTCTTGTTTGTTTTCCAATGTTGGGTATTAAAACCATGGCTTTGTGCTATGCTAGGCAAGCACCCTACTGGTTACCTATGCCTCCAGGTCACTATCGTCTGATTTACAGCTAGCCTGGATCTTTACAGAGGTTTTGGCCCATATCGTTGTGCAAGTGGAGTTGTGATGAAGCTAGAATAGACAGCCCAAGGTCAGTAGCAGTGCAGAGAGCATTGCTAAGTTCAAAGCAGTCACCACTGCTGTTTGTATGCATCAGGGATTCCTGTTTACTGAAGCTTTGTTTGCAATTTTGCCTTCATAGTTCAGTATTAGATAAGACAGAAACTTGTGTGTGCACAAAGTTTCTGAAATACAGCATATTATGCCTTGAAGATAATGAAAAACATATTGATCCTTTCCCATGACCCTGATATTTATAAGTAAATATTTTAGGTCTTAAAAATATTGATAGGAATAATTTGTAAGTCCTGGAATTTTTTTGTCTCTTTTTACAATTTTTGGTTTGAAAAGTGACTAAGTAAAAGAAAATACCTGTAAAAATGCAGTACATAGCACTGCCTGTGATTTCCCTTAAGCAAGGACAGGGACATTCAAGAGGATGAAAATGGTTGTGGTTTGTATACACTGTTGTTCCTTACACGCTTGAGAAAAGGTCTCCCTGAAAGCATATCCAAAACCATAGTCAGCTCAGAACACCAATACAGAAAAATAACACTGTCTGGCTGAACACACACACACACACACACACACACACAGAGGCAAACATACACATGTGCATGTGTGTAACAATAATAATTAAAGGTGTCATGAATTTGAGAGCAAACAGAGGGGTCATGGGAAGAGTTATTCATTTTTTTTACTAGGTAATCCACTATCTATGGTCATAGAAGTGACCACAGTTAATCTCAGTGGGTCAAAATAAAAGAAATCAAGTAGGAAGAAAGAATAAAGAAATAAACAAAGAATAAGGGTTTCAATTGGAGAGAGAACTGTGAGATGGTAATGAGTGTAAAAAATTAATCAAAATTGTATGTGTGAAATTGTAAAAGGAATTAAAAACCAGGAGACCCTTAGTCCTCTAGAAGGCAATGTTTAAGGGAGGCAAGAAATAATAAAACAATACATCCAATGACGCCTTATGTATTTGCAAGCCACACTAGTCCAGGATTGAGTGAGCAATGGGAAGACAGAAGGCAAACAAACACACATCTCCAGATTGCTGAGCGGATGCTTGAGAGCAAGTGGTTGTAAATTTAGAAAGAAAATGAGCATATTTGTCATTAATCTGAGATCGTGTATAGATGCATATGGAATAAGTGGAGGACTCATTTTTAAATCAGAAAATGACTAGCAAAGGCATAAAAACCTTCATTAACTTTTATCCAAATAGTACACGAAAGGGAACCCCTGAGCTGTGTTGAATTTGCAGTTGTTTATGGGAGATGTTGAGACAAAACAAAAACTTCCTTTTCTGTCATCCTACAAACCCCATTCTTGTGGGGTAACGATCGGCATCTACCATGCCCCAGACAGAACCCTCAGGTTTTCCTTCCTCCATGCCAAGCCCCCTACCCGCAGTTGTCTCACTGTTATGAACGACACTGTGGAGTGACCCAGCTTCATTTCCACACTCCCTATAATAAAGCTATCAGGAAGTCCTGCATTCTGTTTCAACACAGCAGAAAGAGTTCTTATCACATGTCATGGTCCAAAGGCTTAATATGGTTAACTCCCCTAGCTTCCTCTTCCTGCTTTTGTCTTCCCAGGGTCCCAAAGCCATGGTTTTAAACAGTATCAGAACCTGTTAATGTAAAATTCTCCAAGTCATTTCACTTAAATGCATTTTGAACTCTTTTCCATGACAAAGTGTTTCCAACACGCTCTCTTTCCCTGTGGTTTCATTACTAGCTCTGCCTCTTCAGACCAATGTGGTACCAACCTAAGACTTCCGTATCATTTTTTAGATCTTTCTTTATCAGAGAATTTCCACTTATTCTTGTCTCTGCCTGTGTTTCTTCCAGCTTTCTAAACTGTTGGTTAATATTTTATGATCATTCCTATCTCTGCACAAATGCCATGTGTCCAAAGACAATTTCTACCAATGCCTGTCTAGTTATCCTTCATTCTTGTAAGATTGTCTTCTTTAGTCCACTTGCTATTTTCTGCAGTTTTTGTTTTAAAAATTGTTTCCATATTAGAGTTCAACTTTTGTGAAGGCAAAAGTAATAGAAATCCCTGTATTAGGCAAAATAGTAAAAATGAAAGAAGATAGTGATTTGCTAAATGCTTAGTTTATGTTTTTTAATCTGTAGTTAAAGATTGGTAATTTTTTCATTCAAATTTAGGAAGTTTTGAAATCTCTTTACATAATACTGGGCTACATCTTCACGAAGTAATATGAATTGTGTTGGTGCATTATAATCATCTTCTTTAAAAATATTAATTTGGTGAGTTTGTTGCAGGGGAAGAAGAGTTAGCCTTCCACGTGGCTCTAAAATGTCACAAGGTCCTCAATGCATTCATTGTGTGCCTGAGATAAGGAGAGGGACACATTGGTCATGATAATCCAGCATGTCTAAAATGCCATTCCCTTTTGCCAAATGCCTGAAATTATGTCTCTGTGTTCCTTTACCAAACAATGATATCAAAACAGAGGCTGACTGTTTCTGTTAATCCCATGTCCTTGAAAACTAGAAAAAAAAATTCCTGGCAACTCTGTTTGAAAGGTGCCTGAGAACACTTTGACAATCCAGTCAGTCGAAGCTGAGAGTGCAATGCACGCTGAGCCCAGCAGCAGGACTGACTCCTGCTGGTAACTGAGGGCTGACGATAGCAAGATCTGTAACACGTGGATCGAGGCGCAGATGCACTTTCAGGTGGATGGCCCCATCGTCTATCATCTCAGAGGTTGGAAATTGTAAGAAATAAAATATATTGTTGATAAAAGATCATGAATGAGCAACATTTGAAAACTTACAATTCTACAGAACAACTTCCTGCTTTTGCTTATAGAAAGTAAACACACCAGATCACAGGAATGGTTTCACAGTTTAGCAAACTGATTTATTTTTTTTCCAATTAAAACTCTCTGTGGTTGAGTTCTGGAAATACATAGTGTGTAAATAAGAAAATCTGGCCCCTTATTAAGTGAACAAAATATACTAAGGATGAATTGAGTTGAATATGCCAATTTCTGTCCCCCACACATATATTTATTATGAGCATCTGGTATAGTAGGCATTGAGCTTTGTATGGTTTAAATATGGTTGACGGCTGGGAATTCAGAAGGGGTCAATATAGCACTGCATGAAGGCTTGGACTTCCGAAGGTAGAGTTAAGACATCACGAGAGGGAGTCACGAAACCATACTGGCAGAGATGGCACAAAAGAAAAGCAAGTCTTAATTCTCCCCAAATCTTCACCAAAGAACCATTTCCTGAAAGATTAAGTCTACAAAGAGGAAAGCGAATGTTCTGTAAAGGGGAATTGACATGATTCAATGTGATGGTCATATCAAACATGTGTGTTGGAAAATCAAAAGTGCATCCATGACCCTATAAGATAAATTTTAGGCAAAGCTCATTGGAGGATGAGGACTGTTACATGTTGTTGAGTTAGGCAGAAGAAGGTACATTAGTTGTGATTGTTACAAGGATCACAATGTCAGCCTAACAGCTCAATGAGTAATCATACTTGCCACCAAGCTTGACAACCTGAGTTCCATTACTGTGATCCACAGGGGGAAGGATGGAACACCTGAAAGCTGTCCTCTGACATTCACATGCATGCCATGTCACACCTGTGCCCACACACATACACACAAATAAATAAGGGGGAAAATTAACAAGAGAGAATCAAAGTCATTGAAAAGCTCACCCTTAAGAATGTTCCTGACTCCACCTGTAATGCCTGGCTCCTGATATGAAGTTAGTTACAAGCAAGTACAGATTCTTACCCTTAAGCATAAGGGAACAGAAAGAACAACCAAGATAAAATGGGCACTAGAGCCAAATTGAAGCAGGATTCAAAGGGTAGGCTGTCTGCCACTGTCCTGCTGGCTACAAACAAGACAAGCTGCACACAATGTCCACAGGCCAAAGCCCATGTCACACAAGCTATTATTTCAAATTTATTCTAGACTTGAACACAGCAACTTTACAGTATTCTTTTCAGATGATGAAATTAATTTAGTGTAGTAACTGTGGATGTTTTAATCACTATCATATAGCCAATACCTCCATCAGAGTTCCTGGTAAATTACAAATTCAAAGTGAGTTTCTTTTTTCATCTTGCTTGCTTGGTTGTCAGCACTGAGGATTGCACCTAGCATCTTGCATATACCATGCAAAGGTTCTACCCCTGAGCAATACCCTAGCCCGGGAGTAATTTTTGATTAGTCAGTAAATAAACGGATTAAAGATGCTCTAAATACAAGAAGATTTATCAAGTAGAAACTGATAAATAAATATAAGATCTTTTGTTCTGAGTAGAAATAAATCATGGGTAAATTCTTAGAGGGGGTGAATAATAGCTAATTGAAAGAATTGTGAGGTCAGTGTTGTTTCAGCGGTCCTGAGCGTTTTAGGAAAGGAATATATGTTTACAATGAACTCTACAGAAGACACGGAAGAAAGGAGACGACACTGCCTGGCTGCAGTACAGTGCTCATGAAGATAATGAGTACAGAGATACAATAATCTTCTTAGCACAGGATGTTTCGCACA
Source organism: Ondatra zibethicus (assembly GCA_004026605.1). Taxonomy (NCBI): domain Eukaryota; kingdom Metazoa; phylum Chordata; class Mammalia; order Rodentia; family Cricetidae; genus Ondatra; species Ondatra zibethicus. The sequence continues at coordinate 17,756 of PVIU01007048.1, read as the reverse complement.
CCACACCCAATAGGTTGATGGAGTAGAAGATTATTTTCAAAGATTGAACACTATATTCATTTCAAAACTTAAAGCACATTTCAGGGAATCACTGCACTTAAAAATGTAAGAATAATATACACATTAAGTTGTTAACATTATAAAAATTATGGGAACATACAATATTTCATGCACCATTTATTTGTAATAAATTTGAATTATCATTAAAGAACTTCATATTTCCTTGTAAGCCTTTAATTTATAACTTTCAAAGAATAGAATATTTGTAATCCTTGAGAAATACAAATACATGGGATACTGTTGGATATGGAGAACACAGGGGGAAAACCTCTGTTTATAATTATTCAAATACTTTATAAATCTTGAAAAGTTTATGTTGTGAAAGTAGAAGCACTAGGAATGGTACAGCTGAGGAGTCTTGATTTTTTGTTCATTTGCTTGTTTGTTTGTTGTACTTTTATCTTGATAGTGTTTAAAAACATTGTTCTGTGGCTTAGCCATATCTTAAGATTTAATAGTGAATTAATCATTTGTGTACCAAAGGGAGATAGCTTGATCAATATCAGAAAGATAGTCCTTACTAAAGCCATGTTTGGGTAAGTACACTTTGAAAAATCCGTTTTATGAACTAAGTCATATTTCTCAGAACATTAAACCAATAAGCATTAGATTTGACTCGGCATGAGAATGAGCTCAGAATCATGTCTGACCAGCACATCCCAAAGTGTACCCATCTATACATTCACATCTATGAAATAAGCCTATCTAATACATTATTAACAAAGGCTGCAAATTATAATGGACCAAAGATTAATATTTTATGTGCAATATGAATCCTCACTCTTGAACCTCTCAAGAAGCAAATGAATTTTTCTAACCCAACTGAGTTTAGAAGAAAACTAATGATTTTGTACTTTCTTGAAGAGCAAAAATTACTAAAGTGCTTCAGAATACTAATGACTTTTAGAAATGTGTAATCAGGGCAATAAGTACAATGGAGCCATCACATTAGCCCTGCACATTGTAGAACCACACATTTCCAATATACTGTACAGTTACCAACATTCCTACAGGAGTTAACCAACATGCTAGAAGGAATCTTAAATATTTAAAACTAGCAGATGTTTGCAGGATTAAGATCTTGTTTTTACAGAATAGAATGGCTGAGCTACTCAAGTATTAGACAACCTTTATCACCATCCTTTAGCAATATGAAGCTCTTGTCTGTATCTGAATATTCCTGAGATCGTCCCAATAAGTTCCTTATTGAACTTAAAATTATCTTTATTTTTTCACAAAAGGAAAGCACAAGCATGCATAAAAAGGAAAGATCCACATATATGTATATATGTGCAAATAATTTTTAGGAGAACGCATTTAAAACACCAATTTAAGAATGTTTGCAACAGCACAATGAGGATAAAGAGGTCCACAGAAAATGGTGTCACTTTCTCACTCCTCCTAGGTTCTCACAGCCTCAAATAATGAGTGCTACAGCATAGACCTTTCCTAAGGGTTGGGTCACTATTACTCAAGTTTTCCTTGGTTATAAAGAGCTGAAATCAAAGATGTTTCCTTTAAGTCATAATTTTTGTTTGTGCTCATGTATCCAGTCCTAATTCTCTTTGAGAGAAGATTGGTAATGTCAGATAAGACATACAAGGATTTTTATGAATAAATGGTCTGTGATGGTGGGGTCGGAGACCACTTATCAGTAATACTGTGGATTCTTTCATTGTATTATTAATTAGTGCCTTAATAGTTATTTGAAAGTGGCTCTGTCACCTGCTCAGTAATTTTAGAAAGTAACAAAGATTTACTGTTTGACCAGACTCTTTGCTGCCTGTTCTGAGCCCTCTTGGTATATAATGACTTGAAAAACCATTATCACCATTTCTAACCACTGAAGACCATATCCCTAGGATGGCAACCTTCCTCTTACTTAGAATGCGAGCCAGAAAAAACTCAAAATTGCCAAAAGTCGGGCAGGTTTGAGCCAACACCTGATGGCAGGTCCACCGTTGCCCAGTCTCACGTTGATATTTGTCAGCAAGCAGACACAGCTGCCCTAATCCCATTTATAATGAGTAACCTTTTGTAATATTTTATTTCTATGAATCTGCAGTGCTTCCATGCACCCTCCTGTCTCCCTGGCTTTGGTGTAGTGGAAGCTGAGGGCAGCTCACACTCTTCACCTGAGTACAGAAGTCATCACCAGTTTAAATCTGTCCCACCTTCTTTGACTGGTACAAAGAATTGTTTATATTTGAGGCAAGTTTTCACTTAATACTGTATGGCCACTATTTCCTCTTTAGTAAAATATAGTTATTAATTATCTGTATCTATTTGCAGTCCTATTGAGAGAGTTAAAGTTATAACTGTACTTTGAATAGTTATAAAATAAAATTAGCTGTTACTTTTAATTTTTACTTTTTGTTTGTAAGATTAGATAACTTAGTTATAGAACAATTTAAAATGAAAAATTTAAAAAGACAGACAGTAAGAAGCATATACAACTGGTTACCAGGATATTGAAATGATGAACTATTTATACTTTTCTTGAAAATACATGTCGATAACCCTGAAAAAGTTTTCATATTTTCTGCCTAATAATATATTGAACTATCAATCTTCATTCTTTAGGTATGTTAGTAATAGCCTACCTTTTTAACTTTTAAAATATAGGTATAGTGCATAATTCCTCTTTTAGTTTTACAGAAACATACGTGATAGAACCAGGAAGTAGGCCTACAGTTTGGAGAGCATCCATAATGAAGATCCCCAAAATAAGGTTCAAAACCTGTTATATGCCCCAAGCCATCCACCGAACCACTAGCAGAATGAGTGTGCGGACTCTGCCTCCCTCATCTATTGGCTACTCTGTAGCTGACATCTTCTACTGCCATTGACAACATAGGTTATACCCAAGTGACAAAGATAAAATTTGAATTATTGTATTGTACCTCATGATTTGCCTATATTGTGCAGAAAATGCATAGTATTTGCTGTCTTTATCTCAATACTATTCCTCTTCTGAAATAGTATTCATATCACAGTACATTCCCTGTATACTTCAGATGTTCCATCGAACATTGTAGTTTGTACAAAAACACTCTACCAAGCAATTAGATAGAAAAGAAGAATGGCTCACTGAATCATGTTTTGTATGTAGCTCTAAAGTGTATTGGTTTTCTAGTTGATATGAAGGAATAAATGGAGATTTAGAGCATCTGTTCTCATTTAAAGCATGGTCAAGAAGCAGAAGGAGATGAATGTTAATGCAGAACCTAGCCAATGGAATGGTGTCACTCATAGTTAAAGTCATCCTACCCCAACTCTGGGAAGATGATCCTTCACAGATATGTCCAGAGCCCAGAGGCTATCTTAATCTAGATAAGACCTCAAAAGCATGCCAGCTAACTTAATCTATATAATCTCTCACAGTTGGGCCTAAATGTTAACCTAATGTAGATAATCCCTCAAAGGCATGCCCAGAGGCTATCCTAATCTAGATAATTCCTTAAAGGCATGCCCAGAGGTTATCCTAATCTAGATAATTCCTTAAAGGCATGCCCAGAGGCTACTCTAATCTAGGTCATCCTTCACAGGCATGCCTAGGAGCAATTCTAGTCTATATAATCCCTCATAAGCATGTCAAAAGAAGAGCCCAGTCTAGGTAATTGCTCACAAGTATACTTCGTTTCCATATCGTATATAATCCCTAATATATGCCCAGAGGTTTTTCCCCTAGCTGATCCTAAATCCTGTCGCGTTGACAACCAAAAGTCAAAGGACACATGGGGTGTGACTGTTTTGCTTCTACTTTGATAGGTTTGCTTTATATATTGTTCCATACTCATGGGTGGCAAGAAATACAAATTGGTGAAATAGTGGCATGAAATCTGTGAGGGTGATCAGTAGTCAGTTCCTCTCTGGATGATTTCAGGCATAATTCCTAGTGCTGAACTCATGTCTAGTACTGTAACCTGGTCAAGAACCCATGGCTGGAAAGACTATCAACCCCACAGAGACCCTACTATTGTCTTCTGTTCTGAAAGGGCATAATAATATCAAAATGACCTTTGAATATGTACCCTTATAGACACAGACTAGAGCAGCTTTCAGTCTTCATCAGAGAAGTTGTTTTTGTAATCAATCAAAACCTACAGTTGGTCTTGGTGCACAAAAAGAGTAACTATGGAGTGTTCAATGCTAAACGAGGCATCTGTTGCAAGCCATTTTCCCTTGAATGAGAGAAGATTGCAGAATTGGCAGTGGAAACATTGTAGAAACCAAAGCTCGAGAGAACTGTCTCAAAACATTGACTTGTGAATGTGACAAAGCCACAGCATCCATGAAGACACAACTTTAGATGTTGCCTTACCAGATCTACACAAACTCAAGCCAGCCTTACCTCTAGCAGATGGATTGGCAGAAGATCATTGGCAGCTGCAGGCTCCTAGGATAGGAAAAGTCAGTTTTCTTCAAGAGAGTGTCTCATGGTGGGTTGTCTACCATCCAGTAGATGTTCCTATATACATAAAGATGAAAGAGACTGGACTTAGTGGACTGTGGACAGAGTATGTGAAGTCTGAGAGGAGTTGGAAAGGGAGTAGGGGTTGATAGAATTAAAATACATGTAAAAAAATTCTCAAGGAATAAATAAATATATGAGTTTTTAAAGACTAAAAACTTAGAAAACCCTGATAATAAATAAAAAAAGAGAAGTCCTAAATGGCGAAAATGAGAAGAGGAAACATAAGTGCAAATTCCAAAGAAATACAAAGATAGGTGTGGACTATGAATGATTTTGCTTTGATAATTATAAGACATAGAAAAAAGAGATAAGTTACAAGCATCAGACAGGCTATCAAATGAGTGAATCATAAAAAATGGTGTCTGAAAATGTAATAAAAAGTAAGAAGGTTGATTGAATCTGTTGATCAAAACCTCGCAGCAAAGACAGAATAATATCTGAATACTTTACTACTGGTTTTGTCCAAATATTTAGAGAAAGAATACAAGTACTTTTTAAGCCTTTTTATTCAGTTGAAGATAAGGGAACATTTCCAAAATAATTTTACTGTGCCAGCATTATCATCACAGCAAAGCTGGGTGAACACACCAAGCCTGAGCCGTGAGGAGCTACCGTATCACTGAGGAGCACACATGCAGAACCATCCACAAAATGCCAGTGCTCAAAATACAGCATTCATTAAAATGATCTAAAACTGTGATGAAATTCAGTTTACCTGTGGGATACAAGACAACAACCAGTAAGCAAATAAGAAAGGAATAATAGTAAACCTTTATATATCGATAACTTTAAACAAAAACAGATTAAATTATTCTATCAAAAGACCCAGTTACAAAAAAGAATCTTCAAGGACAGAATGCTTAACAAAGATACATTTAACCTGAAGGATATACAGAGATTGAAAAGGAAGTACTGAAGTGCTGTAGGAAATCCTTCAGCCAGTAGCCTTTAAGTTACCCGCCCACTTGGGCATGGCCTCTTATACTATAAATGCCAATGTAAAATATGCACTCCCTCTCTCTTTTGGCTGCTGGATTCAGTTGCTATTTTCCCATTTGAGCAGATGATTGTGATCTGTGAGTCTAACCCTAAATATACAACCATCTATTGTACTCAATTCTGAGCTAGTGTGGGATTTCTTTTTGGTGTTCGTCTTCACTGAAGCAGTTATCCCAGTCAAATGACATCATTCAATCCATCATAAGGTGTAAGGGCTTTAATAAGCAGTTGCACAACATTGGGACACATGCTTATCTAAAACACTATTAATAGAATTAAGGGAGAAACAGTTGAAAAATTCATTTTATACCCAATACTTCTCTCAAGTTACCATTTTTCTACCACCTGTTGGTCCACAGTTCACTTAAGTAGAGATTCTTAGGTCATAAAGAACATGATCTGAAAATTACCCAATTTCTCTCAGCTTAGTTTCAAACATTTTCCAACCTACAAAATACATTATCAAACTAAACAAAGCCTTATGGTGGTATTATTAAAGTGATTATGCATTATTTGTGGTTTCTTGAATGGCACGAGAACATGAAATAATAACATTTTCTTTTAATATCTCAATCTATTGATTCCTCTGAGGCGATTAAGCATTATGTGGTCTCATTGGAATGACCATTATGATCTTACTTGTAAATCTTAATATACATAGCTCAATTAGTTTGATAGCTAAAAAGAGAGCTTCGTGTTATGGTCTGAATTTTGAGTTATTTTCCTTTTTTGTAAACACCATTGTGTATTCTTCTTAATAAAAACTTTGTGATAGTAATTCACATTAAAGAAATGCTGAAGCGATTTAGCAAGCCAAACATAGGCACATCCAAGTGTTTAAAAGTACCAAAACTCAAATTTATTTCATTGAAAAACAACACCCAAAAATAAAACATCAAAACAAAGCGAAGAATTTCATTAACTTGAAGAATCCTGCAAATCCACATTTCCCACACACACACTTAGAGAAAAGCCGCATACAAAAGTTGCCAGACAGTAGCACTATTGGCATGCTTATATCGAAAAGTTGAAATATGTAAAATTAACTTTTCCCCATCACCCAAGACCTAATTTCTCACGAAAACGTTTATTATCTCTTAGAAACCTAAATTCCCTTCCACATTTTCATGTAATTATTTCTTTATTTTGAAAGGAATCTAGTTGTGCCTCTAATCCCTCTAATTCCGGCACTTGGAAGCCTAAGGCAGGAGGATTGTGGTAAATTCAAGGTCACACGAAGCTATAGAACAAGATCTTAACTAATTAACTAAACAAGTAAATGACTAAATAAATACTTAAAATTTAGAAAGATTAGCATAAAAGAAGAAAATTTTATCACTATTATTCTCATACTAACAGAACATAGGTACACAGTGTTTTCTTATCAATTATGTACATATCTTAACATTATTTTACCATAACCCTTTTTAAATGCAATGTACCAAAATATCTTCCATATTTTACAATATCTTTGAAAGTGTAGCAACACGTTGTCATTGTCTTAGTCTATCTAGATAGTCATAAACTGCTAATGCTGACCAATAAATTACTGGGGCAGGTCCTAGTCTATCATCATCTACTGTATTGTTGTCTCCAGACTGGTATGATTGAATGAGGAAACCAACCAAAGCAGGATGTCTGAGCCACAATTTATCAAAGAGTCATGGCTTCTTGGTAAACTTGCTAAATATTTTACCGAACAGTTTTTTCTATTTATTCAAGAAATACAAGGGAAGAGGACATGGGAGGAGTGAAGGAGAAGTAGAGGGCAATGGTGGAACTATACATTAATTAAAAATACAGCAAATAGAAAAGAAATGCAATAAAAATTCCTTGTGTAAAGCCCTGGTTGAGTATTATTACTGCATAAACTGACAACTTATATAAAAGATAGCATTGAATCTGTGTTCTAATTTCTATTTCTATGATTGTCTACAATGTTTGCACATGTATTTGCATTCATATATATATATATATAGTATTTATTTTCAAATTAACATTTTGTTCCATTACTTTGTTTTTCTGGTAGTACATATATATTACTAGCACTGAATATGTATATACAACATTCAAAGTTTTAGAGGGTATAGCTTTATTTTTGCATTTTTAAAATTGTAATTGACACATAATGATTATATGTATTAATAGCAAGCAATGTGATGCTTGTATTCATGTGCAGATTCATACTGAACAAATCGGGATAATTACTATACCTATCACCTCAAACATTTACATTTCTTTGTTGTTAGGGCATGCAAAATTCTTTCTTCTGGGTATTTTTAAATATGCAACGTATTGGTTCAATGTAGTCAGTTACTGTGCGATGGGATAGTAGAACGTGTCTGTCCCTAATTGTAGCCTTGTAACAGTTGACCAATATCTCTATATAGTCCCCTGCTTACTTCTATCCCTTTTCTCTTAGAAGCAATGTTTTATTCTCTACTTTAATGAAAATTCCACATGTCATGAGATCATGCAGTGTCTCTGTTCATGTGTGTGACTTATTTCATTTAACATGATGTCTTGTATATTTAATCCCATGACAGAAATGAAATCGTTTCCTTTTCCCCTCAGTCCTACATGGTTTCTTATTCTACGTAGTACATCACATTCTCTTTTTTATTATATCCTAATGGACACTAAGTATGATTGTGTGCTTTGGCAGTTATGAATTGTGCTGCAATAGCTGCAAGAGGGCATCTATCTGTTCAATCTACGATTTCATTTCTTTTTGATAAAAAGATAGTAGTGATATTTCTGATCCATATGCTAACTTTTATAGTGATGGCTAAACTAATTTACTTTTTCATCAACAGCTTGAAAGGGTCCTTTGTCTATACTTTCACTTTTACTGTCGTGTGTGTATATGTGTGTGTGTGTGTGTGTGTACAGTTTCCAATTCTCTTTGTTTAGATCATATTTAAAAATACTGCTAAGTATAGTAATGAATATATTTATGTGTCTAATTCTATATCATTTCTTATAACATATTAGCCTCTACTGTCACACTTGGAAAGATCCTAAGATATTTAAGTCCTCATTTTTTTACTTTGTTTAATAATTCTTTTAAAATATTTACTCATCTACCTCAAAGTTATTGATATTAATACCATTTTTACTTAAATAGTTGCTTCTGTTACATAACTGGAATCACATTTCCCAGTAACTTTGAACAACGTACAAGGAAACCTTTAGCTTGTGTCTCAGTTTGTGCTTTGTGAGCGTCTTCACTCGCTCTGTGTTTATAGCAGGCATGTGCTGATTTTCAGTTTGTTTATTAGGCTGTGATACCTCCCAGTATCTCTGGCCCACTTGACCTGCTGTTTTCCCTCCACCTCTAGGTCACTGTAGGGATCTCTTGCTATACATTTATGCTAATAGCTTTGTTCATTTTAACAACACTATAGCTCAGTCACAAATTCACTCATTAGAGCTTGCCATTTGTGTTATGCATCTTCTCAAAGGAAAGGATGAACCATGATTTCTAGAGTCTATGTCACAAATGAGATGTCCTTAGATCTGAAACAGTGCTGGATTTCTTTAGAGATTAACCCTTGGTCTCTGGCCATATGCATTACAGAGGATGCCCAGGATGGCCCTCAGTCCTGGAACTAGACTATTCTGTTCCCTATGACACCTGCTACAAGGCATGAAGAACTGTCCTATTTATGTGAATAATGTAATTGTTTCCATATACTTATGAAAGGAAGGTTAACAAAATAAATACAAGAATGAAACAATTGTTAAAGAGTTAAAGAGTGACTAGGTTTACAAACACTGTTTCAAACAATCTCTCATATGAGTGCTATCTAATACTAAAAAAAATATTAACTCCTTAACTGTTCTGATAGTGAGAGAAATAGTTTTCTCCAGAGGAGAGAATACCAGTTGGATATATAATACAAATCATATCCCTGAAAAAAATTACACACGACTAACATTTCACAGACTAATAGCTTATATTTACATATTTCGAAGTATACATGTGTAACAACAATTAAAATAAAGGAAAACATAAATTTTAAAAAGTAGGATGGGGATACATGCATGGTTTGGAAGGAGGAAATGGAAGGGAATTTGCTGTAATTATATTGCAATCCCCCAAAACACAAAAGAATTAAGTTTTGAATTCTTGCTCTAGGAAAAAGTAGGCTAAAAGACTTGGATTTGTGTTATTTAAGATGTTTTGTCCAAGCCAGTTGTTGACGACTGACTCAAGTATGAGCTTAGGGATGCTGTGTCTAGCTTTTCAGTCTGGTTGATACCAAAGATCCGCTCAATCAATGCTACCTGTAGGAACAAGCAAAGCCTCCTGTAAGAGGCTCATCCTAGCATGCCTGAGACTACAGGAGATGATCTTTCACTGAAACTCTGATGTGAATTCACAATGGCTTTCTTAGGGTACACCTTAACAGTCCTGAAGTCGCTGATTCTTACCCTCGGGTACAGAAGCATAAAAGTGCTTGTGGTCCCTTCTGCCAGTGCTGAGCTATTCATCTCCTCCATTCCCTTTCTTTGACTCAGAATAATTGATGACTTTGAATTTCAAGAGGAAATACATTGCTGCATGGTTTGGAAATACATGGTGCGTTTGATTTTCCTGGAATAGTTTGTTAAGTTCTTTATTCTCAAAATTATTAATTCTTAAAATTATTAATTCTTAAAATTAGAAAACACATTAAATTTAAAAATAAATGAGGTATCCTTTAATCAGCTACAAAGCACTCCTTTGAAAATCTCATATTTGGAGATGGGTTCTAATCAGGTATAAGCTACTTACTTTGAAGTATTCTAAGTTATTCCAAGTTTACTGTCATCCCAAAGGGTAATATAAATTCATTTTCCTGCTACAGGGTTTGAATTCACAAACACTAAGTTCCATGGCAGTGGTCTTGTCCGATCACTTCATAAAACTCGCTTGGCTTCATCGTTTCAGTAGAGATATGACAAGGTTGTTTATCAGTAAGTAATAAGACAGATAATTTAACTGTACAAGCTCTAATTGGTCTAATTCACTAACTGACCTCTCGCCACTTGATTCACTAGTACAATCGAGCTCTGATAAAGCCTTTAATTGTAAATTGCACACAGCTGTGAGCTGCTTCTCACGCTGGCACAAAACACTATCATCGACTGTTTCTTCTCTGCGACCTGCTAATTTGGAGCGTATGTAACTGTTTTTAATGCTGAAGGCTTGACATACCACAAACAGCAGATGTTGCAGCTGCCCTGAGACGCTTTATTTAATTCAATTACGTCTTTTGGAGATATGTAAAAAAGCTAGGCAAGATGAGAGAGGGCAGGAGAATGTCAAAAATGGAGCCCCTGGTTGAGGCCCAGGTGGCTCGATAGGCAAATGATTGGGTGAATGTCTAAATGATGTTTTTAATTGAGTAGACTGACGGCTAATCAGGGTCATGAAGTGTTATCACACTGATGAGCTGAGTGGAGCCCTGGGCTGCTCTGCAATTAATGCTGCTTTTGTGAAAGAAGAAAAAAAGAAGATCATGTATACCATCTGGCAATTGTTTATGATAAAGGCAGCAGTTTGCTGCAAATTCCAGTTAAATGCTATTCATAACATTATTTCTGCTGCTGCTGAGGGCAAGGACATGAATCCGAGGCCTTTGTCTGACTTCTCATTCTTCTTCACAACCAAAACATTCATTTTCTCCACCGTGTGCTATTATTAATTACTTGGCTGCTTGCTACTGTATGGCCTCAATGATCCTCTGTTTGATATGCCAATGAAAAGCCCAGCATATACTTATTGGATGCTACCTCGACTTTCGTGCCAATATATCTGATTACAATAACACAAAGCAGCAGCCAAAGTTACAGCCAAAAGCTAGAGAAAACAAGTCAGGCTCTCCTTTTGTCCAAAAATACCCGTGTCTCTTGGGCTTATCGTGAACTAAAAGGGAGGGCGCTGGAGTTCTTCAGAGTGGCAAATGTCTGCATGCAGTGATTTTCCAGCCATGTTTCAGAGGCATCAGCATTTGCAGATGGTAAGGAAGACAGAGGTTCCTCCAAGTATCCACATGTCTTCACTTTCTCCCTTAAATGCTTATTTAGGAAAAATGCCAGCTAGAACAAAAGAGGGGCGAGCATAGCTGTGCCAGGGCTTACGCTAAGGGTTCTAGGGAGCTTGGGAGACAGAGCTAAACGAAATGTCCCTATTTTTACCTTCAGTGACCAACACAACCAGAAATCATTAAGCCAAAGATAGATTTTTGTAAATACAGGCCTGAAAGGTTCAATTTTTAAAAAGAAGAAAAAAACATCATTTCATACATGAAGAAAGAGAAGAGACAGATGGATGGACAGACAGACAGACAGATCAGAGACAGATAGAGCAACAGGGAGGCAGGGAAACAGGAAGGGAGGGAAGAGAGAGACAGAAAGAGGGATGGAGGGAAGAAAGGAGGAGAGAGGATAAATTCTCCTGGAACACTCGTAAAGAGACTCAATAGTCTTGTGTGTACATGGATATAATTATGATCTTCCCTTGACTTACTAGAGAAGCACTGTCCCCTGAAACGGAAATGATTGCAGAAGAGCACTGGCGAGCACAGTTGCTGCACTACAGAAGGTTTCAAGCACATAGCAAGAGTGGCCTTGTCACCATCAACGTTTCACCCAAAACAGATTGCAACCTCATTAAAAGCACTTGTACAATGACAGTTTCTAAAATGGCTTCCAGAATATTAAAACTCAAGCCATGTGCTAACTCCCTCTCCCACTATCACAGAAGAAGCAAGCATGATAGTGGCCATGATAATCCAAGAGGAGAAGAGCAGCCAAGAAAACCATACCATAGTCAGAATTTGGTAAAAACTGAGGGAACTGTCCATGTTGTAGGACATCTTAGCTAATGTCCACTCAGCTGAAATTAGGGAAACAGCACACACAAACACATACGTAGATAGCAGACACATACATACATACATACACACATACACAAACACACACGTACAGACAAGCACACGCACAGATGCACACACAAAAACATATACATACACACACAGTTACACACAGACACACACACATGGACACACACATACACACATGTGCACATAAGCGTGCACACACAGACACACACACACACACACAGAAGGTGAGAACCACAAGAGCCATGTGATGAACGAAGCAGTGAGGTGCCTACCGTACACAATCAGCAGAGACTGATGACAGCTGAGTGCAGCTTCCTTCTAGGCAAGCGAGCTGAGAGGCCTTAACTCCTAGAAAAGGGCTCTATCAGTGGGCCCAGAGCACAGCTTGCATTGTGGAAATCTAAAGAAAATGAACTGAAATAGAGTGCATCACGTCTAAAGTCCACCTGTAATGGCTGGAATGGTGGATGCTTAGTGTCCTTTCAAAGTTTTTATGTGAGGGAAAATTATATTAGTGTTTGAGAGAATATCAACAAGGCCTTATTTGCCACAGATGCAGCTACATGAAATACTTACCTGTTTCGATCTTTATAATCTTGCTATGGAGATGATTTTGTTTCTCTATTTCCTTGGGAATGCATACACAAGAAAGTAGTGTTGTTAAACAGATTTATGGAGCCACTGAGAGGCAACCTAGGTTTCAGTCAATCTCTACTTTCAAAACCCTCGACTCTTTGACATCTTGCCTTCCTACATTGAGATGGGCAGATGTTTTTGGATAAGAGAAACATTTTGAGCTAAAAGTCAGTTTTGTTCGATTTCTATTTGCCTAAGTAATGTAAGGCACATTCTATTTTATTTCAGTATATCTTGAACAGTACTTATAAGCTAATCACAACATGTTTATTTAATGGTGAAAATGGGCTTTCCCATGCTTTAGCACTTCCAAAATAAGGACAGTTGAAGACTAAGCAAGAAATTCAACTCCATCAGGGACTTAAGAAAAGATACTGGTTCTGTCCTTGAGTTTTCTTTTCTTAAACAATTTACTTGTTTGTTTAATTAATACATTAACAAAGCCAAACCATTTATTTCTATTTTTCACACTGGGACACTTTGAGCAAATGCCTATTAGGAAGTAGATAAAGGGACTGCAAGGAAATATGCTGCAGCAGCTCTTTAAAAATAGCTTTATTCCTGGTACTATTATTTTAATGATGATGATGCTTATATGTGTATCTGTGTGATGTGCCCACAGAGGTGTGTGCAGGTGCCCACCTAGGCTGGAGGTTGGAGTTACAGGTGGCTGTGAACCAGGAGTCAAACTTGGGCTCTTCTGTAAGAGCAGTGCTCATTCCTCGCCTCTGAGCCCTTTCTTTCTCTCTATTCCTTCTTTCCTTCATCCTTCCCTCCTTCCTTTGCTTTCTCCTGAAAGGAACAGAATACATAGATAGCAAGGTAATTTTTTAAATTAAAAATGTAGAAGACAAGGAATCCTATAAACCAAGTAGTTTAATTTTCTAAAAGGGACTTATGGGATGGCTCAGGAGAGAAATATCAGAACAGTAACAAAAGCACAGTAATGCCCAGTGTCCTTTGCCTAAACTTCTTCAAATTCTTTGAAGAATATGAGCTCTCAGGTTTTACTGTTCCAGAAAAGCTTCTTAACCTGAACTAAAGCATTGGAACTCTGGCCAACTGAACATTCAGGGAAGCAAGACACTGGCTGGAAGAAGTGGATGCTGCGAACTAGCCCAGAAAAGCACCCCACAGCAAGTGAGAGACCAGACTCTAAGGGGAAAGTACATGCAAACAGATTTCATAAATCTCAGTATCAGTCAACCAAGTCATAGAAGGTGGGAGGAAATGGAAAGATAGAGTTTACACAACATTTGAATGTCATAGTTCACTGTGGAGTGTTGACAAGGAGCACACACTGACAATGGCAACTCTGTGAAAAAATCATCTAAATTAGGACCCAGTGACAAGAAGCCTTTCCTCACCCTTACACTACCTTCTTGGCATCTGGAGTAGTAGAATTGAGGATCAATAGTGCATTGTGTTCCAGTACTACAAAGTTCCATAGCCCACCCCACCCCTGTGTGAGTAATAGATATGTAGATGTATTTGTCTCTCTCATGTTCAGATTTTAGATTATTATCTTCAGAAGCTGCAGTTTTAGGCCCACAATGAATTAAGACTCAGCTCTGCTATAACAGCATTAATAGTCGAGAAAGTAGGTGGTTATTTTTAGGCTGTATGGCATACAGAGCCTTTTGATACTGGGAAAGAAGATGAAAAGAGGCAGCCATGCTAGGTAGATTAAAGCTCAAATGGAAGTGGCTTTGGGTTGATCTCTGAAGGCTGGCAGCACAGAGAATAAAGGCTTTGAGTTTCTTCTGCTTTGCCCTCTCTAGCTCGTCTTACAGTTGTGCAGAGAAACTTTTTTTGGACTATTTGTCAAAACCTTTTGTCTCAATATCCTGGTCCATATACAGTAAAAAAGGGAAACATCTCTGAACATTGTCTCAAGGACTTCGGCATTAGGCTCTTAGCATCCTCCATTAGGGTTACTGATTGTAAAGAATTACTGCTCAGATGTGTAAATCGAATGAAATGATGTACCCATGTGTCATCCACAGACAACAGAAAGGAGAAAACGCACGTTAGCAAAAGGTTGATATTGAGACTGGTAGGTATGCTGAGAATGTATTGTAAGTGATTGTAAAGCCATGAAATTATCCATCAGACCAAAGGAGTCAGTCAGCACTAGAGTGACACTGAGCCACATAGAGAGGTAAATGGCTAGTCATTTGGAAAGATATTGAATGTTCACTATGTCATAAGCTCTTAGATTTTTGTAGAAACTGACTGCCTTAGTTATGGTGTCTATTGCTGCAAAAAAAAACAACAACACTGTAACCATGGTAACTCTTATAACTACAACATTAATTGAGGTGGTGTCTGACAGTTTAGTGGTTCAGTCCATTGTCATCATGGCAGGGAGCATGGAACACGCAGACAGACGTGGTGCTAGATACATCTTGTTCAGAAAGCAACAGGAAGTGGACTGTAACACTTAAGCAAAAGAGACCTCACAGCCTTCCCTCACAGTGACACACTTCCTTCAATAAGGCCACACTTCCTCACAGTGCCACTCCCTCTGAGTTTATGAGGGCCAATTATGTTTAAACTACTACACTGGCTGAACAAGGGAGAACAATAAGTTTGAAGGGTTTTATTTACAGAAATTATTAAGTGAACATTTATCTTCACCCTATTAATCTCATTAATTACATGTAATACTTTCAAAGAACCAGATAGCGAAGGACTTTCCCACATCTAAGTTCTAATGATACTTGCTTGTTGTAGGATATTTGCACACTGTTTGAAAATGTATTTCTGTAACTGATGCATTAAAAAGCTGAACTTCCAATACTGATACAGGAAACTATAGGTGAAATTTCTGGGCAGAGAGAGAACTCTGGTAAGAAGAGTTGGTAAGGCAGGGTTGCCAGCCATACCCAGAAGGCAATGTGAGGATAAGGTGGTGAATCCCATGGAAGAACATAGATTAAAAAATCAAATGTGTTAAGTTATGATTTAAGAAGAAGCCTAAGCTAATGCAGAGCTTTCATAATTAATAAAAATTTCCCAAGTCATTATTTGTAGGCTGTCAGTCCTGACAAGAAAGTGCTACTTCACTTGGTACAAGTGAAATTACAGTAGCTGTGTTTGTATAACATATAATGACCAAAAATTCCAATAATATGCATTTTTATGACAAAGAGGCCATTTAAACCAAAGTACACCAAGAAAAACAAGGGTCATGATAAAGGGCTAGAAAATGAGGGTCACCTGGCACAGTTGGCTGACATATTGAAGAGCATTCAAAAATTAGTCAAAACAAAGAAAAAGCCAAAAGCCCACACATTTATAAAAAGGAATATACCATTTTAGAGATGGTCAGAAGACTAAAATAAGATGCAACAAATGAAAATACGTTAGAAACTGAATGGTCACTGTCACTGGGAGTGATGTCACACTGCTACATTTCCAGAGAAGTTCCTGTGAGCTTGAAACCTTGAAAGCTGCTAACACTGAGTAATTAATAGCAGTGGTTTGCAACATTGTATTTGAAAGCTATACTACTCAAAAATTTATTTTACTGATACAATTTATGACAATGAACCAGTGTCCTCTGTTCTTACCTGTATGCTAATCTCTACAGATTGTCCCCTTTTGACAAAGAAGCCATGCTGTGGTATCCTGATATCAGGGGCTATATTCTTTGTTACACCTGGTGCATATGCTATATGCTCACTCTGACCTATTAGTGGACCAAAGGACATATTACCACCCAAAACACAGTCTCATGATCTTTTCTATTCCACTTACTGTGAAGATGACACTTTGCTTTAATATTGGCAACCTGCCAAACAGCAGCACTATAGATCATACCTTTAATGCACAGTCCATAGACCCACTGTCATTATATAGGAAATAAATGCTAGCAATATGTTCTGCGAATGTTGGAAGAGCAGTCTGTATTCAAGGAAGGGCACGAGGCCACTGTATTTGTCTTGTTTCAATACTTTGCTGACTCCCAAATCTTCTAAGGATACTATTGAATCCCTAAGGACACAATTTTACCAATGCTGTAAAATGTTTCAGTCATGAATAAGGAAGCCCAGAGATAATATAGCATAGATTTCTTTGTCTAGGATATCTTAGTGTAATACCCTGAAAATCAGAAGTCACTGTCATAAGAAGAATTTAGCTTCCCATAAATTATGAGATCTAGCATTGCCATAGCAGCTATCCCCAACGTTAAATGATCAGAGGCAAAGGGAAAACTTAGTGAGATGGGATCCATGTTCTCCTGCCATATGTATCCACATTTCCTTCTAACCATGTCATCGTAGAGATTTGGGTTTGATCCATCTTGGGGATCGTTTGGCCAATGAGATGAAATAGAGGCTTACCTGTTTGAATTTGTGCTGCTGGGTGCGGTATCTGCTTTATGAAAGAAGATCTGGTCAGTCGTGTCAAAGTTTAAAACCTCATCATGTTCATATCTAGCATCCATTGTAAGAGTCCAAACAACTCTTAGCGTTTGAAGTTTGGTTCTTTTTAAAGCCATTAAATTTGAGAAAGGTTTATTAGCCAGAAAGAGACAATTGATGCAGAAAAGGCAACTTTTTCTAGGCAATCATTTCCAGGTATCCATACGGAGAATTTTCATGGGACAGGTATATATCATCTTTCCCCGGAAATGTGTGGCACTCACTAAATACATCAATAGCTACCCTAAAGAATTATATCTT